>PVHP010011864.1:0-44276 GCA_004024765.1 Zapus hudsonius
TAACGGACTATGAGTTTTCTCCTAGGGAAAATAGCCAACTCTTTCTTATTTAATGCCAATAAGACCTTGACCTTTCCTGCTTTCTATGTTAGCCTTCCTCCCATAAAGCAAACCCAGACCACAAGTCTAGCCAGAGTCGATATTAAATTAAACCTAGAATTTTAAAACCCTGCCCAGGACTTTCTCAACAATTAAAATCTTTATGCATGAGATTTTCTGTATGGGCCCCAAAGAATGACAGAGTAGACCTAGTATTGTTAATTCTTCTCCCAAATCCCCATGGTCTACTCGGTGGGTGTCATTTCTTTTTATATTCTCCCAGGTGGAGCATTTATGGCCTGGGATTGGATTGTTATTCTGCATAACAAAAGGAGTTTTCTAGAAAATATGATTAGAGTACAATGCCTTAGTACTTATGTGTATTAAATAGCTCCATTCTTCACTTCCTAGGAATGTTCCCCTCTTCAAAGATTTTCCTTTTTTCCAGAAACTACCAATGAGTAAAATTCAGAAGTGGAATGACCAAGAATGTCACCATCATTCCTTTCTCTGAATAATTTGTTTTCTGATTGTTTTCTTCCAGACAGTATCTCTAATTATCGAATATTATTCTCTCCTCTTGTGGGCAGGACTATTTTTGTTTCTCCCATAGTATCTAACAAATTCACAGAAATAGAGCAGTGACCTAATTTAAAAAAACTTTTTGATTAACTGATTTACTAAAATTATCTTTTGTTTAATGGAGTCATGTAGACTGGAGGAGTAGGCAGATAACTAGGTAATGGAATGTGTTGGGTATAAGATATTACAGAGTATTGGGGATTGCTGTCACACTAAAATTGCACAGCTCATTAAAGGAGGAAACAGGAACTCAGCTCCACTCATTTATGCCATGTAACAGTTTAATCCCTGGATTGTTAGATAGTCCACTTTGTAAACACTATAGATTTTTAGTGAAAAATCTCCCAGCTTTTACATTCTGACAACTAATTTAAACATAAAAATTTGGACCCATGCATGCCCAATAAGATATATAGGTAGACCATGTTCAGCCAGGGACAGCTCACAGTATATTAAAAGAAGCTTCCTTAGAAACCATAATGAATAATTCCTTATTCTCTCTTATAACAGGCCCACCATCTTAATCCATTTCAAGCTGCTGTAACAGCCTGTCTGAGACTGGGTAATATGCAATGAAGACATATTGTTGGCTCGCAGTTCTGGAAGTGGGAAGTTCAATATCAAGGGGCTGGCATCTGGTGATGGCCTCCTTAGTCCAACATAACATGGCATAAGGTATCACAAAGCTAAAGGATGAAAGAGGGGGCATTCATGAGGTGGGGACCTTCATGGCCTCATTGTTTCATAAATGTTCCACCATGGCAATTAATTTTCTAACATGAGACCCTATCACCCACCATCAAGGAGGTTGGTGACCAAAATCTGCAATGTTGTCTCCTAGTTTCTATCACAGCTAGGCTAGTTTTCAAAGCAAGACTCATCCCTGAGTTAATTAAATCACAGGAAACCCATGAAGCCCTTTGACAACATTGTATTGAATAGAAATGATGCTGTAGAAATGGTGTCCAGTTTAAATGATGTCCAGTTGTGGCAAACCTTTCTAAAAGTCTAGACGATTTCATGATTCTATCCTTATTAGAAAAAGGGAAATGAAACTCAGCTCAACAGTAGAGATAGGCTTTATAGGGGTGGCAGAGGGAGGGGGGAAACTGAGAAAAAGCTCTGGCCTGGCAGGTCAGAAGCAACTTCCCTTATAGACTAGGGGATACTTATGGGCCGTGGGGGCATTGGAATTCTCTGGTTGCAGAGCAGTTCATCTTACCTCAGGGCTTCAGCCACTACAGGAAAGAAACAGACAGATGGTCTGGGCCATTCCAGGGAAGTGATCACTGGGAGGGGCGTTCTGGGTCTCTCTTAGGAAACACAGTTATGATGAAATGGCAGTCAGAATCCAAAACTGGAGACATTCTGGTTCTAACAATCATTGCCCCAGCAAAGCCATCGAAAGCCATGGCATGTGGGCTAGGATGGAAGTGATGGGGAAAATGCCTGAAAGCTCTGGTTTCCATCCCCAAGACTAAAAAGAAAAAAAAAAAATGACATGGATAATAAAATGCCATGCTTCAGGTATGAGCTGATCCGTCTGTAATGGGAAACGCAGAAAGAATCAGAAAAAAAAATTATTCCATTCTTCTCGTCCCCATCAGCCTTGAGTTAATTGGTATATGGTGATGTTGCTCACTTTCCTCTGAGTCAGCAGAGAATGGCAAACCCAGAGTAGGTTTGCATTCACACAGCACTTGTACATTTTCCTTTGGCAGGAAATTCTCATTTCCTTTACCCTTAGAGCCTGAATAAGACTTAGTGCTTTTTTAAAAAAGAAAATATTACAAAAATTTCCTGAAACTAGACCCTGCGTCATACCAGCCTTTCTATCTCCCAAATCTGGCATGGTACTGTCACTGAATAGAGACTCAACAAATATTTTATTGAATTAACTAATGATTAAACAAGCCATGTTTCAAATACTCTTGCTTTATGCTAATGTTGGGGGAAGCAAATCAAAAAGAAAGGAAGACAAAGATCTGCATCTTTAAATGCAACCTGCACTGCTTTTTTTTTTTAAGATACTTCAGAGAATCACATGGTAATTTATTTAATCCACCCTGTCAAAGAGAATCTAAAGACATCTCTGCTTCCCTGCTAAGCCTTAGCATGCACTGATTTGAGGCAGCTCCAGAAGTGAAGCTAAACAATTAATTGCACTATTAAATAAACACTTTATGTTCCCTTGAAAACCTTTAATGAGAGCTTTGGTGTCAGAGGAAAAGATGCTGAGACATCAGAACCATGAAAGAGACATTAAATTTCTTGCTGCCTGCAGCCCTGTGGTATCTCCTCATCCCTGCAAAGTTCACAATCTTTAACATGACACTGAACTTGACAGAGAAATTGCAGGTCCTTGAGTATGTATCTGCATTGCAACAGATGTCAGCTTCACGTTTAGAAGGAAATTGAATTACAGATGGAACGAGCTGGGGAGCTGAGAGAATCTGCTAGAAGAATCTGGATTCCAGAGAAAGCATTTAAAAAATAAGTCTCCTCCACTTCTGAATGAACTAAAATTCTTCCTAATTCTTATTGAGGTGCCTCCCTTCCTCTGCCCTCCCAGCCTCTGAGAAAGTGAGGCAAAGGATGTTCTTCTCCACTGTCAAGGGGAAGAAGATGAGTTGAAAATGTGTTTTTTGTGTCGGCAGGGCAATATCAATTAAAATGCTAGAATATTCTTTTCAAGTAATCCCAATATCCTTGCACTAATAGAAAGGCATTCTCAGGAGACCTATTGTGATTGATCAGGATAAAACACCTAGAACCTCCAAGTGACCTTTTTGTGGGGGTTGTCCATTTTGTGTTGACTAATGTGAGAACGGACCATTCAGTCAGGGTGGTGATCATTTCATTCAACAAAGAAGTCGCTTTTTGAGCCTAAGATTCCCAGAGGATAGTTTCTGGCCTCAAGTCGAGTCATCCCTGATAAATAAGACCCTTAAACTACCCATAGGACACTGCTCGCTCCTTTCCAATCGTGTTCTAACAATGGCTCAGCTCACACCTGACAGGACCAGTTACCGTGATGGGGACTGCGGGCTATGACAGACACGAGGGAGGGCTCACGCTCATTTTACACAGCTCCACACACCAGCTCCAGGCTCTCATCTTCAGTTATCAGCGGTCTAATCTCCACTGTGCAAGATAGATGATTTAAAGATTTAAATCAGCAGGACAGTGATCATCTATGACCTTCTTATTACCCTGGAGACCAGCTGGTGCCTAGACCTGGATGGCTCAGCCTAGCAGACCTGACACTGTCATGGGATTTTGGTCCAGCTGCCCAGGCCCCTTCATCCCATGAGCTTTGATTCATTAATGGTTAATGATTAACCCTTCGATGTCTTCTCACAGCTCACCAAGCTCCAAGACTACCCACTTAGTTCCTATCCAGTCCATACCCAATCACTTTGGACTGACCCAAAGACGTTGAAGGAAGATTGAGGAAAAGTGACCCTTCCAATTCAGCAAGCACCAATGAGCAGGATAGCTCCAAGTCTAAAGGTAGCTGTTTAAATATAGTTGGGCCAAGAGCTTTTAAAATGATTTCACAGAGATCATGGGAACCTAGAGCTGGAATCAATTCTCCGTAAAAACGAGATGTATTCCTCCTTTGATGGAGAGCTTCTGCTAAAACTCTCTGCCCCTTGAGGAGTGGCTGTCTACCCTGAGGGAGAATCTCCAACATGGAGGAGCCCAGAATCTGGATTCCTGGGGGTGTGACATGTGACACTTTGCCACCACTCTAATCATGATGAATGCAACGGTTTGAGTACATCTGGCTGAAGTCAGGAGAGTGCAGCAGCCACATCTGGAGCCGAGTGTTATTTCATCTCTAATTTAATAGCTGACTTCCCAGTTCTGAAGCTGACAAAGGACTGGAGAGTAGAAAAATGAAGGGATGATCACTAAACTCTGTTGGCTTGCAAGCACTCCCTCTTGCCTTGGGGAAATTTATATCCTATTCCACTGAAGACGCTGCCCAAGTGACAGTCATAACTCAATAACAGTGCTCACAAGATTCTCTGAAGACTGACATTCTCACTGATACGCCTTTAACCTGTGGTTTGGGTCAAACCTGTACTGTGGAAATTTTCCATTTATACCATCAGCTCAAGGTCAGTAGTTTATCCAGGGGAAAATAACTGGCTGCCATTTTCAAATTCCCAATTCTTTTTTTTTTTTTCTTTACCTTCATTAACTTCTTTGGGCCCCTTATGTCACTGTCCCAACCCCAAGTCATCATTTTTTAATTTCATTTATTTTGCTGAATGTTTATGTTTTTGTTTGCTTAACTGTTGAGGTAGGGTCTCACTCTAGCCCAGGCTGACCTGGAACTCACTCTGAAGCCCAGGGTGGCCTTGAACTTACAATGAGCTTCCTACTTCAGCCTCCCGAGCACCAGAATTAAAAGCATGAACCACTATGCTCAATTTAGTTAGGAATTTAAAATATATATAACAGTTTTTACAGTTACTGCCACTTAGAATATTTTTCTCATTCTCATCTCTTTGAACATTATCTTTTAATAAATCTGACAAAACTTCACATATAAACTCTTGGAGGCATCCAAGGAACCCCTGCATGTGCAAATTGTGTGCCAAAGACCTGAACTTGATCTTGTAGACAGCCCTAATTATATTAGTGAGCTTTTCTCATGGCCTTGACCAAAATACCTGACTGACACGAACAACAATGGAGGAAAATCTTTATTTTGGTTATGGTTTCAGAGAGTTGGGTTTTTGGTTGCTTGATCTCAGGCAGAACATGATGCCAAGGGAGCCCAAGGCAGGGGAGAGGTTTGTTCACTTCCTGGCTAACCAGGAAGCCAAGAGCAGATAGAAAGCAGCCAGGCATAATACAGTCCCAAAACCTGCCCAGTGACTCCCTTCCTCCACTGAGGCCTGCCTCCAACCTCACGCAGTAGCACCAACCTGTGGAAGACAGTTTACCATCACACCAGCTGTCCTGGGAGATCACCATCAAGAGACAGACCTATAGACAGTCTGGGAGATGAGTCAAAACCAGAAGGAAGACGGAGAAGGTGAAGAGGCAGAGAGGCTCCAAATAATCAGAATCTAAAGTGGGTAGGCATGTCTGACTGTGATCCCTCGAAGTCCTATCCCAGCCTCAGAGACCCAGGTCTGCAGCTAGGCTGGGTGACCCGATGGCCCAGGGAACAGCCATCACAATTCCCCTATTTCTTCTCCCTGCAAACTACAAAAGGGGGTGGTGAACCCCTAAAGAGGGGTCTTGCATGGGAAAGAAAAGTCAGCAGTGATGAAGCCATTTGCTGTATGGTATGAGGGACTGGGCAGACTCTCTACCCAGCTGCAGGCAGCCAGTGCTGTGGGGTCAGAAATCCCCAGGGAAACCCTTGGGCATGACTGTGACCTCAAGGAAAGGCCCATGATCCTTTTGGTGGTCACTCTTCAGACACACGACCCCCTCCAGCAACACTTCCAACAATCCACTTCCGACTACCTTTTTATGACTTTACAACACAGTTTTTCCTCGAATTTTATGGCATTTCATTAAAGCCGCCAGAAGGTGATACTGCCCCTTTTTCTAGGAGTGAAATAAATTCAAGTTTTATCGCTTCTGGAAATGCCGGAGCAGCTGTCAGGACATTTGATAGATTTTCTCAATTACAGGACTTGTGGAGCATTTTATACTTACATCTGCACCGAAGCCCGATATAGTAGATGCGCCCGGCCTCCCTCTCTTTTATCTTCTGCATCTTTTTCCGTTTAATGACCAATTTGTTATTTTTTCCCTTTTATTTCTCCTTACTCTTTTTTTTTCTGCCTCTTGTTTCTCTGTTTGCTGCTTGGTTTGGAAAACAATGCATTCCTTATACAAACTAACATTGTTTGTAGAACAGAAGGAAGGGGAGAAAGAGCTAATCTAGATCTAGAAAAGAAAAAAAAAGGAGATTAAAATTTAAAAGCAAATCAATTTTTCCATTGGGGAATTTACTGTTAATGTAAGGTGCACTTTGCACATGCAGTATTTATTAATGTGACATGACATATGTAGAATTTTTTCCCCTAATGGGATAGAAGCTTTGGGTGTATGACTTCTTACACTAATAAGGTTGCTCATTGGTGTTTTTCTTCATTATCAAATAGAGAATATCATCTTTCTGAGACAACTTCGTGGATTATTCAGAACCACAGAACCATGGTCCCCAGTGGATGCTAAATAATTTTTTTAAAAAAAAATAGGAAAGGAGAATTGGGTAACAGACCATGCCAGTAGGCTGTGCAGGCAACATTTACTTCAGTGTGGTTAAGTGAATCATTTTATGATAGCTTTTGTTGTCATTGTTGATCTGGTGGGGGTGATGGTGGTGGCCATGGCATTGTTTTTGTTTTTGCTTTTGGTTTTTAGAACAGGGTCTCACTGTATAATCCCAGCTTGCCTGGAACTCTTTATAAAGGCCAAATTGGCCTTGAAAACTTGGACCTCCTACCTCTGCCTCCCAAGTGTTGAAATTGCAGCCATGTGCCATCCCCCCTGCCTTTAAGTGTGTTCTTGAAGCAGAATAAAGACCTTGGGAAGCAAGTGGCAATCAAAATAGATTCTGTTTTCATGGAAATGATTTTCATTTAAATAACATTTCAAAACTTCAGGGCTGAGGAGATGGCTCAGCAGTCAAAGGTTCTTGCTTGCAAAGCTTGCCAGACAGGGTTTTTTGGTTCACCAACATCCAAGTAAAAGCCAGACACAAAAGTGGTGCAAGCATCTTGTATCAAGAGACTTGGTGCACACACACCCATACACACAAATAAAGAAATATTTTAACAAACAAACAGCAGTAGGGTGAGAGATGGCTCAGTGGTTAAAAGCACTTTGCTCGCTTGCAAAGTCTGCCAGCCTGGGTTCAATTCCCCAGTGCCCATGTGTCCAAGTTTTGTAATTTGTTTTGAAATTTGGTGATCCCCCATACCACCCGACACTCTCAATTAGAAATAGTTAATTTTGAATTTCTATACAAAACATCCTATAACATGTACATATAACATTAAAGACCTCAAAATGTGCCCACACGGAACTCTGAAATTTCTCCTAATCATTCTTTTTTTATCTAATCATTCTTTATTCTATGACTTTTTTATAATGATTTTTTATAACGAATCACACACTGAAGTTATAATCCTTATGTATTCATCCATCTCTTATTCATTTCGATTATCTAGTGCAATGTTACAACCCATCCCCAAACTAAGTGGGTTAGAGATTATTTCTCACAAGTCTGCGGGCTGCTGGGCTGTCAGGTGTCATTCCTGCCAGGAGTGTCACAGCTGAAGTCACTCATTTAGTCACATTGATCTGGGAGCTTGGGTGGAGTGGAAGCTCCCAAGATGGACCATCATCTTCCTTCGTCCACATGGACTTTCCGTGTTCAGCAGTCAAGGTCAAGCCTTTGTAAAGCACAGCAGCTGGCTTCCAGGAAGAGCATGGCAACAGCCAACGTCAAGGTGCAAATGCTTTTCGAGCTTCTGCTTGCAAGATCGCCTAGCCAAAGCCAGACTCACTGTGGGAGAAAACTGCCCTGGATCAGAAAGCCCGACAATGCCAGTGTATTCCAGTATTTAAATGCCAGTTATTCCACAATGGAGTCAATTCTATGAGAGTAGAAACATCGTCTTGGTTACCGCTGTCACACTAGCAATAAGAGTCCCTGGCAAATCACAGCATAGCGGTCCATATTATAATCCCTGCACTCAGGATGTAAGGCAGGAGGACCACCATGAGTTCAAGGCCAGCCTGAGCTACCTAGTAGATCCTGTCTCAAAAAAAAAAAAAAAGTAAAGAAAAGGAAGTTCAATAAATAGGCATTAAATAAATAAATAAGTGAACAAAAAGCAATTCTGGGAGTTAAGATAGATTTTGTTAACTTCCTAGCCTTTGTATTAATAGAAAAAAGTCTAGTCTCCAGGCCACTCCTGTCACTGCCCCTTTTGAAGGGTAACTACTAACCTGACTTACCACAGTGGATTAGTTTTGTCTGCATGTGAAATCCTCTATAAATGGAACCATGCAGTGTGTGTGGGCTCTTGCATCTGACTTTGTAGGTTACCATCAGGCTTTTAAGATTGAGCCACGCTGCTGTATGAAGTTCAGCTTTTCATCCTTGCTGTATAGTATTCCATAATATGAATACAGCACCAACTGTTTATCCTACCTTCTTGTTTGTTTTTTGAGGTAGGGTCTCCCTCTAGCCCAGGCTGACCTGGAATTCACTATCTCAGGGTGGCCTCCAACTCATGACGATCCTCCTACCTTTGCCTCCCGAATGCTGGCATCAAAGGCATGAGCCACCACACCTGGCCTACTTTTGATGGACATTTGATGTGTTTCCATGTTGGAGCTGCCTGAGCAGTATTATTCTGAGCATTTTCATTCATGATTTTAGATGGAAGTGTGTGTTTTTCTTATAGATGGACTGTAAGTGGAATAGTTAAATCAGGATAATTATATACACAGTTCGGAAGACTCTACCAAACAATTACTAAAGTGATGGAGATGTATGTGCCACCAGAAACATTTAGAGTTCAAGGGGTTCACATCCTTTTTGAGCATTCTGAAGCTAAAGAAATCGCAGTGTTGGTTCTAATATGCTTGTCCCTGACAATTAATAAGTGGCTTATTTGTTTACTGTGGCAGCTGAAACAAACCACCATCTGGTAGCCTAACACAACAAAACTGCACTTCCTGACAGTCCTGGGGACCAGAAGTACAAGTTCAAGGTGTCTGCAGGGCTGTGCTCATTCTGAGATTCGAGAAGAGACTCCAGTCCTCCATTCTCCTTGCTCCCGGTTGTTATTGGAGCTCCTTGGCTTGCATTTTCTTACTGATTTATTGGTCCTGATTATCCATTCTTAATACAATTTCTTTGCCAGATATATGTTTTGTAGATCTTTGGGTCATTCTGTGGCTTCTCTTTCCATTCTTAATTATACCTGATTCCTCAATTTTTATAGATAATAAGAAGGCTCAGAGATGCCCAATGACTTTCTGAGATGCATATGTAATAAGGTGGTACTTCAACCTCATGCTATTATTGTTTCCAAAGTTTGTTACTGGATGAATAAATGTCTTCAGGGTGTTTATCGTAGGTTGTTTCTGTTTCATTTAGCATGTGAAATTTTTATTTTAAAAATAAATTAAAATAATAGCTATTTAAATTCAGTACATTTTTAAATTTTGGTTTCTCAAAACTACATATGAGAATTCAAAGGTCCCAGTGTGACAGTCAGATGTCTGCAGCGACCACCCCTCCCCTTGCAGTCCCTCCCCTTGAATGGGAGGTGTCTAGTTAGAGCTACAACCTAGGTGCTAAAACTGATTGGTCAGATATGAACCAATCAGCTGTCCCTCTAACTCACCTGGGGAGGACTTAAAACTAGCTTCCCTAGAGGAAGCCAGCCTCTTCCCCCACATGGCAATGGAGTAGGACTGTTGACCCAGGCCTCAGTGAGGTAAGGCCTGTACCCCTACCCCAGCTGATGGCTGGGGTAGGGGGGGCAGGCTCCAGGCTTTTTCTCTCATGAACCTCTCCTTCTCATAATGGGAGCTTTGTTATCTTTTCTTTGGCTGCTTATTTAAACTCTCTGAAACGTGTTCTCCCCACACTGGTGGCAGGAGAATTCTGTAACTTCCCACATGATGACTGGGAAATTTCCCCATCCAACTCCCCTTTTCCTAATCTACTAAATTAGAATAAATGTGTAATTAAAATTTAATTCTGTCCCTGTGTACAATTCTTTGGCATTAGAGGACAAGAACTCAGAGTAGGAGGAGGGGGAAGGGAGGATTCCAAAACACTCTCTCTTACAAATATTAATTATCAGCAACCCTTATCACCAGCACAGCCAAAACACCTCTGAAACAGAAAATCAAAGAAAGAAAGTTCTGACTAATTTCAAACTTCCTACAAAACTACAATAAACAGGACAATGTGGAAGAGGCATAGATCTCCAAAGTACAGAAATAAAGCTAAATATTTTGGTCAATTAATTTGGTATGGTGCCAAGACCATTAAAAATGGAAAATAAGTGTCAACTCCACAATGCTGGAACAAAAATCCAGCCAGACACATTTTATGAGAGGAAGGGATTTATTTCAAGCTAACAGACCCAGGGAAGTTCCACTCATGAGCAGAAGAAGCTGGCTTCCTTTCCTAGATTCAAGAAGAGAGAAACAACCAACCACCAGCAAACACCAAAAAAACAGCAAGCAGGAACATTGCCAGAGCACAAACTGCTCTCTGCATACGTTTAGGCTGGAATCAGATCCACTCCCAGTGACACACCCTCCTCTGGCAGGAAGGAGTCCGCCTGCTAAGGGCTGAAGGTGCAAACTCGATTTTAATAAAACACCTGAGTCTACAGGAACATCCATCCAATCTACCACAGTGGGTTTCCCAACAAATGATGCTGAGGCAACTATCAAGCCACAGGCAGAAAAATAGTTAGATTTCTACCTCACACTATATATAAAAATGAATCCAAATGGGTTAAAAGTCCTAAAGGTAAGATCTAAAACCATAAAACTCTGAGAATAAAGGAAACGTGTAAACAAACCCTCATGGCCTTGTACTAGGCAATGATTTCTATGACCCTAAAAGCAAAAACAGATGAATTGAATATTATCCAAAATGTTTTAAAATATTGTATGTCAAAGGACACCATCAAGGAAAGAAAGCCAGGCGTGGTGGTGCACACCTTTAATCCCAGCACTGGAGGCAGAGGTCCGAGGATCACAGTGAGTTCAAGGCCAGACTGAGACTACATAGTGAACTCTAAGTCAGCCTGGGCTAGAGCAAGATCATGCCTCAAAAAAAAAAAAAAAATGGGCAAAGGATTGGACATGCATTTTTCCAAAGCCATACAAATGGCAATAAACATGAGAGGGATTAGGAGAAAGACCCTTCCCACTGGTAGAGAGGGCATGGCCTCACACAGTGACCTCACGTCACACTATCAAGGACACTCCCAGGCTGGAGCTTTGCCACTCCCCCCAGCAAAGAAATCTTTAAAAGTCCTGATTTGAACTTGGGACAGGTGCTTTTTTCCTGTTCTGACTGCTGGGCAGGAGGTGCTGCCAGCTGGGCTGGTGAGTTGGGCCCCTTCCCCTCTCTGATCTCCTTACCGGGATCAGGGGGAGGAGGGGGAGGAGAATTTTCTCTTTAACATGTGTGCTATTTCCTTTTTCTTCACTTTTTGGGTGATTCTATGCACTTTTAATGATGATTTGTAAACCTCACAAACCACGTAGTGACTGGGCTGCTTCCCTACCTATCCAATTCCCTTAACTTCCCTTAACTGATTTTAATCTAGAATAAACGTGTGATAAGAAAAATTATTCTGTCCCTATGTATAATTCTTTTACATTAGAGGACACAAACTCAGGAGAAAATGCAGCGGTAAAATCCCAGATATTTAACCGTTGTGCCAAATCCCCAGTACAAACACACACAAAAAGAGATACTGACCACTAAGGATGTGCAATTCAAAACTATAATGAGACACCACTTCACATCCACTAGATGGCAAGAATCAAGAAGTCAGATAATAGCAAGTGTTAAGCAGGATATGGAGAAATTGGAACCCTCTTATTCTGCTGGTAAAAATATAAAGTTGCAGCTGCTTTGAAAAAGAGCCCAAAACTCAAAAGGTTGTAATATGTCCCATCAATTTCACTCCCAAGCATGAGCCTGGAAAAAATGAAACATGTCCTCACAAAACTCGCCTGTGAGTGTTTGTAGATATGTAATTAATAACACTGAAAGGGGGAACAACACAAATGTCCCACGGTGAATGAAGGAAGGAAATCAAATGTGGTGTAGCCACACCATCAAGTGCTACTTCTCCAGAGAAGAAAGAAGTTCCTCTACTTGGTACATTGATGAACCTTCAAACGTACCAAATGAAAAAGGTCAGTCACTCAAGACCACCCACTGTATGATTCCATGTGATGAAGTATCCAGAACAGACAAACGCAGAGACAGAAAATAGGTCAGTTTCTAGAGAAATGGGAAATACCTGCTACTGAGTAAGGAGGCTTTTGTTAGAGTGATCACGCTGTTCTGTGATTACAAAACTCTGTAAACACAAGAAACACCATGGAATCGTAGGCTTTGAATGGGTAAATTATATGATGTGAACTGTAGTCTAATAAATCTATGTTTAAATAAAACTCTAGCTTTTGAATCTAACTGAAGTTCTGTATTCTATTTCACAGCAATAGTCTCTCCTTAGTTCTAGCCCCTTAATATTTTCTGACAAACCAGAAAGCACTTAATACAGTTGATTGATCCTGGGGCCATTACTCTGGGCATTTGATATATTTCTGATATTAGTGTTGTATATGAAAATACAATCCATGGTGAAAAAAGAAAAAACATGAACTCAGAGGTTTTGATATCTTAGAGCCAGGTGCTTTGAGTAAATAAGTTCACTGAACCTCTGTCTAAAATAAAAAATAAAGAATAAAGAGTTAAAATGCTCTGTTGCATTACAAATTAAATGAGAGAATTACACAAGACATTTTGGAGGTAGTAAAGAGTTTTTGAACTACGGATTTTACTCAATGCCTTCCATTTTCTTATCGGCTCTGATTTTGAGTAAGTTACTCTAGACTTTGCTTTCATTATTGCTAAAATCAAGATAATAATAGCTAAATTTGGGGGCTGTTGTAAAGATTATATCTGTAGGCCAGCATAATCCCAAGCTTTAGTAGAAAGCAATTTTATTAGTATTAATAATTATTGATAGCAGTAGCATTTAGCTGGTAAAATAATAGAAAAAGCAAATGAACATTCTGAATTCCAAGGGTGACAGGGTCATACAAATATCCTGTCAATTTAAGACAATCCCTTTCACTACCATTTGAAGAGAAAAATGTATGATGTCTAACTTGGTATGTGGGATCATGGTTTGCTAATCTTCTGATTTAAAACACTTTTTAAAAAAAAGAGAAGCAGCTTCTGATATCTTTATTTTTTCAAACCTACATACCATGTTGCTTTTTCCTACTTTCTTAAAAGAGGATATACCTATATACCTCAGCCTGGCCTTGAACTAACTAGGTAGCCCAGGCTGGCCTTGAACTGGCAAGTCTCCTACCTTAGTGTACTGTGTTGAGATTACTGATATGTACCACCATGTTTAATGTGTCCTTTTTACTAACCCTTAGTATTATCTAACATTTATTAAATGATGTCTATAATAGCATGTGATTCCCCACAACAACTCTGAGATGGGGAAAAAAACCAAATCCTTTTCTATTGTTCCACAGGAAGCCATACTTAAGACACATTACACTAGTTTGAGATGCTAATAGTGACAGGACATTTTATCTGACATAAAATATTTATCATGTAAATGAATAATGTAAGCTCGCTGTGATGAAAATTCCTTGTGCTTTTTGAAAATGTAAGTTGTTTCTACCTCTACATTTTTATGTCTAGGCTGTATTATAACTCCCTACCCATGTGTCTCCTCTCCTGGAGAGAGCTGTTGTCTGGGAAGACTCAGAACTTACTCAAGTTTATATTTCCAGTGCCTACTGCAGGCCTGGCACACATCATATGCATTCATTCAATAAATATTTATCAAAGACTTGCTGTTTCAAAGGACTATACCCTGAATACTTCTGAATCCATTTACTTAAAAGCAGCTAGCATGAACATCAAAAATGCTCTTTTTTATTTGATTTTTTTTACAACAACTTTATTAGGAAAATTTTGCTGACTTTATTCCAGTTATATTTCTGTAAGTTATTAAAGGCCACATCTGTATTTCTTTACAAAATGTAGGATAATTTAGACTCTTCACTAATTCAGTTCTTTCCACAAGTTAATCTGAGCTAATGAAGCCTCACTGTGCTTCTAGCTGCTACACCAGTATTTGTGTTTTTAATTTGGGCTTTAAATCAGTCACTTTAAATCACTCTTATATCTAGATTACTCATAGCCAGTGATCTGCCACTCGATTGGTCTTTCTGATTCAAGAAAATTTGTGAGTTAGAAGTAAAATAAGTTAAATAAGCTGTTGGTTATATTTACTTTAAAACTAATGTTTCCACTTATATTGTATGGATGGCACACATGTTTTTATAGCAAGTTTTCTGTATTTCCTACACAATTTTTTGTAATTTTTTAAAATGAGAAAAGGGGGTTGGGGGATGGCTCATAGGTTAAGGCACTTGCCTGCATTGCCTAAGGACCTGGGTTCGATTCCTCAGTACCCATGTAAAGCCAGATGCACAAGGTAGAGATTGCATCTGGAGTTTTTTGCAGTGGCTGGAGGCTCTGGCATGCCCATTCTCTCTCTCTCTCTCTCTCTCTCTCTCTCTCTCTCTCTCTCTCTCTCTCTCTCTCTCTCTCCCTCTCCCTCTTTTTCATACACACACTCTCTCTCAAATAAATATTTCTTTAAAAGATGAGAAAAGGAGGAGGGAATGTGAGGACATTATCTTGGAAGTGGTTATGCTGAGGGGGTGCTGGACAGGAAAGCCAAGGATGAACAGGTCAAAAGTATAAAAGGGAATGAAAACGTGGAAGAGTAGAGGTTAGCTCCATAAAGGAAACACAGGGCTCATCTTCTAACTACTTGTCGTAATGATTTTGAATTCCTGGTTCTGTTGTGGTTGTTACTTCCTGTGAAATGCCCAGAAACCAACCCTCAATCCAGTCTTACAAACATTCTCTTAAAAGTCAGCCATGTGCATAGATGATGAACTGTCCATCTCCACCTAGAAGTTACTCCTTCCATGATTTATTTCTGTCTTCTTAAACCTTTCTGACAATAGCTCTTAAATCATTTGGTCTGCTGCAAAAAAAACTAAGCAGATAGAAATTTCCATAACACTCAAGGCAATAACAAGCTAAGAGACCGAGAAAAGTCCTTTCTGATGGTAATCAGCTTTATTCTGCACACAAGATTATATTACCTTTGTCATGACAGGCAAAGGTTGCCCTTGTTCATAAATTTTTAGCCCACTCACAGACTAACTAGAGTAAATAATTTTTTTCAATTAGCAATTCTGTTTTTCACCAACCTACTCATTATTTTCTATCCTTTTACAGTAAGCCATACAAAATCGCAAGTTTAATTGCCAACTCTACCTCTCTCTAAATGACACATCTCAATCAATTCCTTACCCACCCTGTATCAAAAGGGCTAGATCCCTCTGTCTTTCACGCTATAAAATCTGTATTCAATAAAGAGTCGTTAATTTTTGATCAGCGAAGTGGGGGTTGTAATATTTTTACAGCACTGGCAATATTACAGAAACAGAGAAGCAGTATTTTAGTTGCTGGTGTGGGATGGTGAACGAGGAGCAGACAGGGACCCTGAGGATCTAGAGACCTGGTTGTTGGTGTGACCTTGATCATGACCCTTTTATCTCTCTGAGCTTTAAGCATCACTCATTAAATATCACCCATCTTCCCAGTTTATTCTGAAGCTCAAATAGAAAGTAAACATATTTGTAAAGGGTAAAAGCCATGTAATTATGGGATCTTATTCTTTAAAATATCATAAATTTTAAAAGACTCGGTTTCCCCTTCCTGGGCATGTAATCCAGCATCTCCAGGACACACACACAAGTTGAATTTAGACTATGGATTCCATATTTGCCTTTGTGCCCAGAGTAATCCTCCCCTCCCCCAGATGCCTGTGTCCTAAGTGAAGGGTTTTTGTTGTTTGTTTGCTTGTTTGTTTTTGTTTTGCTGAGTTATTGATTTTGTCGCTTTCCTCAATAAGGAGAAGTGAAAAGCTTCATAGGCAGAAATGAATCTCCATATATACTTCCATTCCATCATTTCCCTGTGCTAAGGGAGACAGCCTACAGAACCCGAAACCTGTTTTTAAAGACCTCAGTGATATATGAACATTCATTTCCAAGCGCTCCCACTAGACTCATTCTAATCTGGGGGACTCTGGGGACTGTTTGAACGCGGTCTATATGAAGTCGTTTCTCAGGCACTTCTTCTCAATGTCATGTAACCAATAGGCTGAATCAACCACATACAGTAATGAAAACATCCTGTATTTATAGCAGTATTTCTCCAAGGAACATCCTTCAGCAGGAATGCCTGAAAGAGTTCTAAGAATTGAAGGACATATTTCAGACATGTCTAACCTGTCTCCAAACCCCTATAAAAATGGTCAGGATACCAAATTGTGCCTTTCCCCGCCTTGTGCTGTAAAATGAAATGGCAGAGTTGTTTGGCTTTATGGCTCTCCATGTCATTGTGTCTTTTTGCTATTACATGGGTATAAAAAAATAAATAAAAATAAGCTATATTAGGCATTATGCCATGTCACCACCTCACAAAGCAGCTACATAACTTCAACTGTGAACTTGCTTTATTTTAAGGAATCTTTTGAAATGTCAGTCTGTACAAAAGCCCACAGGCATATAATTTTTAGATTCTGCCCACCTCCAGATAAACCTCATGGCATCTAAAAATACTGAAAATAAATTTATAAAGATTTTTAGTAAACCAACACTTACATTTTCTCTTTTATAAAATGAAGAGGAGTTGGATTAGATGTGCTTCAGGATACTTAAAAGCATTAAGCAGTTAATTATCCATAATAGAAAATAAGGTATATATTTCTCCAAAGAACTCAAAGTGACCATTGAATATGCAAAGTTACCTAAAAGCAGAAAGGTTTCCAAGACTTCTGGGACAAGACATTATTGATAATTTCCTTGACCATCATGGGGAAATACAGTCTTCCCCCAAGAGAAAGTAGTCAGGCACCGATGGCCCCATTATGAGATTGCATTTCAGGAAGGCTGGGTAAGAGATCACACCCCACCTGGAGATGGATGGAGATCGGCTTGATCTCCTGGTCAAGGATCTTCCTTCAGGATTCATGGAGACCCAAAGGATGGAATTTTTCAACCATCCTCTTTGCTGTACTGACCAGACTTGGGGGCTCACATATTTGAATTGTATGGATGCTCAAAACACACATGTAAAATGAGAAAGCAAGTGGAGTTAAGGAGTGTTCCTAGATCATTTAACACCATGACCACCGAACACAGACACTAAGGATGGAGCATCTACAGTGGCAGAAAATGGTCGTCTCTTCTCTTAACTTCTTTGGGCTCTTCTTAGCCCAGATAAGTGAGGTAACTTACAGAAGAGCACACAGCTAGCTGAAGATGACTTCAGCGTAGTTACTCAAAGTGACATTATGACACATGCTCAATAGGAGCGTCAATAAGAGAATTCTAGAATACTCGTGCTTCAACCATAGAGGATGTAAGGATCCTCCAATAGTCCAATGATCCACAATTTTCACCTGAAAAGATGAAAGACAGGAACAAGGCTTCTCCAAACTTGGACAATCTTAGTACAAGCATTATGGAGCAAGGACATGGAGGGAGCAGATCATAAAGTCAGGAAAAAGGTATGAGAAAAAACATCTTGCTTGGATATTATCTAAAAACAATTTCATAAGGAAGTGTGTCACATAACCTTGTGTATGTCAGTGACCAGCTTGAACTGAGCTCATCTAAGCGACAAAATGTTCCTCAAGCCACTCTAGATGTTTCAGAGTGGTGATTTTTATCACCAAGGACAAGGTTGTAAAGAACAAACACCAGAGAAGTGAAGTAACTTACAGAAGAGCCAGAAAGAATCAGAGCCAAGATTACAGCTTAGAGCATCTGACTCCATAGCCTGTCTCTTCCTCACCAACCAGCACACTTCTCACCGGTGACGGCTCTCCTGCTCTATCTCTATCTCAGTAATATACTTGTGCTATATAAAAATTCAATAGACTTCATTCCCTTTAGGCAGGCGTTTCTGTTGATAATAAGCTTATTCACATATTTCTAGGTGCATCACAGTATTCGCTCTGCATTTATTCAACACATAGCTCTGAGTTCTTATGCCAAGCCAACCATTGTGCTGGGTGCTTAAGAAAGTCACAGTCCACTGGAAGAGATCACATTTAAATGAAAATAAGTGCGTGGTTTCCCATGGTACAGTAAGGCGCAACCAAGAGATTAGAGCTTGCTTATTGAGCTGCAATCCAAAACCACATTATTGGGCTATAATTTCCTATTTGATTGACAGGAAAGGACTGAGCGACTGGCCCAAGGTCAGGCGGCTAGTCAACGGCAGTCCATTTCACTTACTTTATGGTCTCTGACATAGCATGTTTTCATGACTCACCCCGTCTTAATAGCCTTATGTAATGTTCAAAACATATTTTATGCTTTACAGACATTTTTAAAATTTAAGTCCAAGGAAGCAAAAGCATCAGCACTCATGGTGGGCTGGATCACATTTTGACTGCCAGCTCTTGGGACAGCAGGTTTGGCTTTCCCCCAAGCCTGTTTCCAGACTATGGAAGCAGTTAATTCTGCCCTAAATGCATGCTATGTCCTCAGCTCCTCAGTAGCCTTCTATCTAGGCTGAGACTGAATTGGTTTGGGTTGGGTAATTCATAGTGCCTCATTAGGGCATCAGAACACATACTAGGCTCTCTAATAATTTTCTCCCCTGAAAGAGCATTGATTGGCTCCTTCACTGGGAAAAGAATTAGCTAAAGGACTCTTGGGTTTACGCAGAGATTAAATCCACAATAGATGATTTCAAAGCGTATTGTACAATCAGATTTCTTTGAGTCTATCTGTCGATCAAATTTCTCTTTTCTTGTGAAAGCTTCTTGCACACCTACCCAAGGTCAAGTGTCTAACCAGTTACCTTGCAGAAATTAGCATAAACTTCAGGTGTTTTAAAGTTTTTCACTTATCAGTCTCCCCATTTTTTTTCTTTCTGAGATGCGTCTTGTTAATGCACTGATACGGAAATCACCAAGAGATACTGTTCTGGCAATTCTGATTATGTAGTTTGCCTCCCACTCTCGCTGTAAGTCAGTGCCTTTACCCATCCACTGCCCTCTAAGCATTACAGTGTTGAAACTGACTTTTGGCTTGATTTTTCTCTGGCTACCAGAGGAGACTCAGCTTAGGTACACAGAAGAGTTGCAGCCCTCTAACGACAGAAGTGATTGGTTAACTAAACATGCTGCACCATCCAGATGTGGTGGCACATGCTTATAATCCCAGCACTTGGGAAGTATAGGCAGAAGAATAGTGAATTCTGGGCCAACCTGGATTACATAATGACTTCTAGACAGTCCTCATAAATATTGGAAGATTGTCTCAACAAAACAAAGGAAAAAAAGACCTCAACTTGCTCATCTCTCTGATGTGGTATCTCTGAAGTATGTTCTGTAACCTTTTCCAGGATCCTCAGGGAAAGTAAGTGAGGGAAGCTCAATACCACAACCTTTACTCCTCCTGATCTAGTTTCTAGATTCCACTACCATGATTTCTTGGAATGACCTCCAAAATACACCATACCCTTTGATTCCTTATTCAGGGCTATACTTCTGAGGAGCCTAGAGTCAAACACTCCCCCTAGTCCAGTCAGTCTTTACCTTTCACCACCTGATAATTAACTCGTTTCATTCAACAGCTATCACAAACTCCCAATTGATGCATCTAATTAG
This sequence comes from Zapus hudsonius, assembly GCA_004024765.1. Lineage (NCBI taxonomy): Eukaryota > Metazoa > Chordata > Mammalia > Rodentia > Dipodidae > Zapus > Zapus hudsonius. The sequence continues at coordinate 20,187 of PVHP010011864.1, forward strand.
ATCTGAAGTAGACTTACCAAAATCTGGTTATATTGAAACTCAAAAACTTCCTGGAAAATAACTGACTGCAAGAGAAGAAAGAATTGAGACCTATCAGGTTCAAGGACTATAGCTCAGTGCTGATGGTAGGAGTGCATTGAGAAAATGTCCAGTAGTTCTTACTTAAGATATCCTTCCCTATGCTCAAGGAAGGTCCTTCTGCTGAGCATTCCCCTGACAGGTCTGCTCATTTCTTAATGGCAGGAAACTCACTTTTACTTAGCATGAGTCTCCCTGATTTGATAAATACCATGGCCCCTCTTCTGGCTGTTTGCGTGGGTATCCTAAAGGCATCTTACCCTATACTGCAGCTCCTCTGATATTGAATGGTGGGGTGAAGGAAAGGAAAGCAATGAAAAGGAAAGATAAAAGCAAATTAGAATAAGTTAAATGATCACCTTTCTTACAGTATCTAAAGAAGGTCAAAACAGAAACTTGGTAATTTTGCCTGATATATCTTTTTTTTACCCTCAGACGGGTATGTCAGGGGCAACACTAGCAAAACTTCAGTCAGCCTCCCACAAACATAACTTCTCCCAGATACGAGTCTCCTTGGCACAATCAATAAATCTAATTCCTAAAATCCTGTGAAGCCCTCTCTCAAACTAATGTTCTGAGACTTCCCTACTTCAAAAATATAAATAAAGCTCCTCTTCCATCAGACAAGATATCCAGTAGACACGTGCTTCTGGCAGTGCAGAGGGAGCTGACCTGCCGGCTTTCTTTCTTATCACTTACTTCCTTTTAAAGCCCATATGATCCCTCGCATCAGCATCAACAAAATCGTGAATGGACCTTCCTTATGGGATTATGGATTCTGAATCCTCCAGGAGTGTCCCACAATACCCCTGTCAGTTGGCTTTGCCTTTGGGCATCTAATTTAACTGACAAATCTGAGGAATCACATGGAGGCAGCCACCTCCCCAGTGACTTCGCAGATGGAGCCCTGCAGTGAGTAAGTTATTCCAGCAAGTTTGACGTTACCTTATGCTGAGCATTTCCCTGACAGGTCTGCTCATTTCTTAATGGCATGAAACAACTCACTTTTACTTAGCATGAGTCTCCCTGATTTGATAAATACCATGGCCCCTCTTCTGGCTGTCTGAATGGATATCCTAAAGGCATCTGAATATGGCATTTCACATTTGGCAGAAGCTTATCAACAACTAGTTTTCTCTAATTAGCCTGAGGAGTTTCAGCCTTAAATGCAACATGGTCAAATATACCAAAAAGTCAAAGATATCCAACTCCATAGCAAGTGTATTTTTGTGTGTGTGTGTGTGAGTGAATGGAGTCAGGGAGTGAATTCATACTGCCTCGTACATGTGGGCACATTTTACCAAATCAACTTAGCTGTAAATTTAAGCAGAAATCAAATCATGTCTTGGCATGATGCCTAGCAGGCATTATATAGTTGTTAGTTTCAATCACAAGAACAATTACTTCACGTTATGGCACAGACCACTCTTTAAAGTCCTCAAGCCAGCAAAGTCTTCCTAGGATGCTGCTAGCTGCAGAATTCAGTAGATGAAAGAGGTACGATACCATGTAAGTTCAGCTTTTATTAATATTTTGTCAGTCAATGAGGCAACAGGCACAGAGCCCTGGCACTGAATCAAACACCATGTGCACAGTGCCAAGAGGGCACAAATGAGGAAAGAAGGCATGACTCCATAGGGTCAGAAAATTTGAGGTCTATGTGGAGAGTCAGACAGGACTGAATACGCATGGCCCAAATGGAAGGGAACATGCCAACCTGTGTGTAAGATGGGATTACAAATGAGAAACCCCTGGTTCTCCATCAAGGAGGTCTGGAGTATACAGCAAGGAGCAGCTGTTAGGATATAAGAAAGGCCTAACTGTCATAGGGACATAAATACTGAGGGAAGAAAGCCAAGTGGAAAAGAAGAGTTGAATCAGACTACAAAGATTCTGAGAATCAGGTTGGAGCAGAGAAAGATGAGGTTCATTACCACCAGGAAGGGTTGCTTAAGTCACAACCCAGTGGCAGCAGTAAGTCAGCTTCACACGAGAGCAGTGGGTTTGGCAGCCCTTGAACAAAGCCCTGGTCAGAGAGGTTAAGAGGAAGTCACAGAGATGGAAAGGTAGCCATTCACCTTAGTGGCCAGGTACAGGAGTTTAGGTAGGACAAAATGAGCGAATAAGGATAGGTTCCTTAGGAAGGACCAGGACAAAATGAACATGCGGGGCTCTTTGTTCAAAAAAACTATTAAGAATTTCAGAGCCGGGCTGGAGAGATGGCTCAGCGGTTAAGGCACTTGCTTCCAGTGCCTAAGGCCCCTGGTTCAATTCCCCAGGACCCACATAAGCCAGACCCACAAGGTGGTAGCCTGGTGTGCTCTCTCTCTCTCTCTCTCTCTCTCTCTCTCTCTCTCTATCTATCTATCTATCTATATGCTTAAAAAATGAATAAATAAAATAAAAAAAGAAGCCTGCCATAGCTTCCAGTTTAAAAAAAAAAAAAAGAAAAGAAAAGAATTTCAAAGAGCCAGGTATGGTGGCATGCGCCTTTAATTCCAGCACTCAGGAGGCTGAAGTAGGAGGATACCTGTGAGTTTGAGAACAGCTTGAGGCTACAGAGTAAGCCCCTACCTAGAAAAAAAAAAATAAACAATTTCAAGACAGTAACAGGGGAACAGTATACCAAGCGTGGGACTCTTCTGAACGTGGGGCCCTGTGGAAACACACAGAGCAGATGCTCCTGAACCCCAGCCCCATCTTCAGTGTGACAGAGAAAATGCTTCTTAAGGACTGTGAGTCCAGCATCTGCTCATGGAATGTGTTGGAAAAGCAAACTACTTGTGATAAAGAGATCCAGAAGGTAACTCCTCATTGTAATTTGTCAAGAGACACTACAGAGAAACATGTAAGGGAAGCTAGAAATATTTAAGATGTAAAAAACAAGAGAGAAAGGACATTTCAAATGCTCCTTGGGTTAAGCAGGGTTTTAGAAAGGAAAAATCTAGTAAGGATTCTTTGAAGTGACCAACTTGTTTCATTAACGGATGGTATTATTCCTTCGGCAATATGTGCTGACTGATGTCCCAGCACTGTGCATGCCAGGAGCAGATGGAAGTTCCAGAAGGACAAAGGTTTTTGTCAGTCTTGTTCATTTCTATACACTCCAGTTCCAAACAGTGTCTGGCATATAGTAGCCACTAAATAAATAATGAATGTATGCACGCCTGGATAAATGAGTAACCTTGCATCAATAGATTCTCTGTGACTCTATGCCCATGAATGTAACTCTTTTGAGATTATATGAAATCCATTATGATCTCAAACCTGTTAAATTCCACTTGAATTTATTCTTGTGCTCTTGAAATTTCAAGTATAAAAACCAATGTGTGTACCAGTATGAAGAGGGAAGTTATTTTATAAAAATCTGGTTGAATCCTTGGAAATACTTTATAATGAGTTAATGGGTGGAAATGCTATTAACTACATGTGGAAAAGATAAAGAATGAAGCAAAATAAATAAAATTCTAGAACTTTTCAATCATGTTGTTTTGCAAATGTTCCTAAGTTCCCAATGCACTTGGAAGAGACTAAAAATGAACAATGTAGACTATTATGGATGTGCTTTATGTAAGAAAAGCAATACGGACTTCATAGAGTAGACCCATGCATAAAGAAGTAGCTCAACTCTACGTCAAAAGATAAATGAAGGACTATCATTTGTGTGACAGAGTGTATTTATCACTGTTATATAATTTCTGATTTAACTGAATATTTTAATGAAGTGACCAACCACCAGAGCTAACTGTCTCAGATAAGAATAAATTGAAGCAAAATTCAATAAATAAATGAATCCATAAACTAACATAAAGGAAATAAACCAGAATCTCAACAAAGTAGGCCAATGACCTCACTATAAATTATAATTATGTATTTTATTGTTAGAGATAAAATATTTGGATTTTATAGCATCTAGTCTACATAGTAACTGGTTTCTAATAGATTTTCAAGTTTCTCCTGTCCCAATTATTGACATTCTATGCTGAGAAGTCCCTTCCTGATGTCAGGTTACTTGGGTGGTGAATGTCCATCAAGGTGTGCTTAGGAAGCACAGACTAGAAGCGGCTTTGAGAGAATGCTTTATGTAGATTCTAGAGAAGTCTAATGAAGAGATTGTTCTAATGAGCAGATACCAGAGTCCCCTAATTTAATGTCCCTTAACCACCAGAAAGCATGAGTTAGAGGATGAGAAAGAACCAAGACTGATAATCTCACTGCAATGGGCAGACTACCCCTCCCAAATGTCCAAGCTCTCATCCCTGGAACCTATGAGTGTGTCACTTTGCATGTCAAAATGTACCTTGCAGATGCAATTAAGGTGATGGAATTGGATTATCCAACTGGACTAATCTAATCACATGAACTCTGAGAAGCAAAGAATTATATTTTCTGTTGACTGCTTGTGATGGGGTTCAGGCCACAGAATGCCAAAATATGGTATCTTGGCATTTGAGGAAACAGTAGAAGGAAGGTCATTCACAGGGTCCCCAGCCCTACCTCTCCTAAAACAGCACATAAAACCTAACTGCCTTTCCCCTGAATGTAGCACCCTATACATGAGGAAAGGAATACCCTTATCTCTGAAGACACAGGATACAGAGAAGAAGTTGCACAAACAAGCCTGTCCTATAGTTTCTCACTAATGAAGTGTGCCCATTGCCAACCACACTTTATCACCAGCCACTAATTCATCCAACTAGGCACAAGAAGACACAAAGTTTCCTGGTCTTTTTAAATGCTCCTATGTCACATAAAACTTGTATTGGGACTAGGGAGACTGCTCAGTGGATGAAATGCTGGTCACACATGTGTGAGTACCTGAGTTCAGGTCCGGAGAACCCACCTAAAGCTGGGTACGGTAGCACCAGGGTCTGAATCCTAGCGCTGCTATAGTAAGATGGAAGGTGAAGATGGGCAAGGATCCCAGAAGCCCACAGCCAGCCAGCCGGCCTGGTGTACAGAGTGATGAACATGGAGAGGTCCTGCCTCAAACAAGGGACAGATCCTCAAACAGGGTTGTCCTCTGACACACACACACACACACACACACACACACACACACGCACAAAAAAAAATTCTTTTGTCTTATTAACCTGTCCTTCATTACTAGGGCCTTGGCCATAATTCAAGGAATATAAGAAAAAAAGAAATTTTCAGGGGCTAGGGAAATGGGTAAGAGTGCTTGCCCTGCAAGGAAGAAGGTCTGAGGGAGCCTGATTCACCCTGAGTTCAACCTGTAAAGAAGAATGATAGAGGGTACCCAACATTCTCCTCTGGCCTCCACCTCTGCATACACACACATTAGATGTGCTCATCTGCACACACATACCACACCACACATATTTGCACTATACCACATGCAAGAAGAAAGAGAAAGAAAGGAAAAGGAAAAGGAAGGAAGGAAGGAAGGAAGGAAGGAAGGAAGGAAGGAAGGAAGGAAGAAAGAAAGAAAGAAAGAAAGAAAGAAAGAAAGAAAGAAAGAAAGAAAGAAAGAAAGAAAGAAAGAAAAAAGAAAGAAAGAAAGGAGAAAGGAAGGGAGGAAAGAATGAAGGGAAAAGAAGAAAAAGAAGTTTTCCCAAACTGGACATGGTGGTGCACATCATAAACTCGGTATTGGGGGGGGGGGCCTGAAGTGAGATGGAACACTGCAGATCAGGAGTTCCTGGTCAGCCTAGGCAGCATGAAAAACTTTCTTTCCTAAGCTTTCCTGTAATCTATATTTCCTACATTTCAGTCTTGACATGTATTTTACATATCATGTCACTTGTGATTCCCCTAGAACTCTTACACAGTGTAAATACAGCTCACACATGGTAAGAGGCAGCACTGCAGAGCACTGGCTGGAGCAGCAACCAGCAGATGTTCAAGAACAGGTGAAAGTTAAGCATCAGTGCATCTTGAGAAAAGCCCCTTCCCCTTCTCTTTCCTCCCAGTTTTGACCCAACGGTGGTCTTCACCCAGCACGTCACTCTGTGACCACTGACCTCCTTTGACACTATAACCAACATAAGCAGTGGCTCAACTCCTGGATTGCTTTTTGACACCTGTGCAGTTCTTCCCTAATGAAAATCCGAATGCGGTTGATTTCCCTCCACATGGGTGCAAAACACATTATGCTCCTTTGATCAAACTTATGCAAAGAAGCAGATGTTCATTTTTCATTATGTCTTACAGAAGGCAATGGGTGTTTGAATGACCTACCTCGGGTTTGAGTGTTCTTGTCCTTAGAATCCTGTTTGGCAGGGATGGGGTCTCTGTACATGAACTCCTGTGGTCTTCTTTGCTTGCTCTCTCATTATATTCTTAGATTAAACAAAATATACCATGCTTTGATGTTCTTTTTCTACCATATGAAATTACCACAAATTTAAAGGCTGGAGGGAATGCAATGTCAAGACCTCTTTTGTGACATCCACGGTCAGAAGTCTGAACAGAGCCTGATCCAACTGCTCCAAACCCTGAAAGACCAAATGGAGGTGTTGACAGAATTGTGTTCCATTTGTGAAGGCTCTGGGGAAGAATTTGCTAAGTCATTGAGGTTGTTGGCAGGATTTCCTTCTTGTACTCATATGATTGACGTTCCTGTTTTGGCTGGCTCTCAGCAGAATGATGCCCTTCACTCCCAGATAGCTCTCTTCTGACCTTGACGGTGATCCCCTACCTCTCAGAACAGACTGCAGCCTTCCCTTCCATCTTTCTTCTAATCAAACTCTCCCATCCAAGTACTAACCAGGCCAACCCTGCTTAGCTTCTGAGATCAGATGAGATTGGGCGCATTCAGGGTGGTATGGCCGTGGACTCTACTCAGAGTCTCTATTCCCTTTCCTGCCTCCTACTCTACCACATCTCTTCTATTCCATCCAAGAGAGATCTCTGCTTTGAAGGGTGGGTGTGATCACATTTGCCTGTCTTGATAACCTAATTCCATAACCTAATTGCACGAGTAGGGAATATTTCAACATGCAAAGTGACATACTCGTGGGTTTCAGGGATAAGGGCTTGGACATTTAGAGAGGGGGTAGTCTGCTCATCACAGAGAACTTATCAGTCCTGCTGCTTTCTCCTCACTCTCTCTGCTCCAAATCAATTCACTCTTTTGCAGTTAAAGGGCAGTGAATCTGGGGACTCGGGAGTCTGCTCACTAGAGCAGTCTCTTCATCTGTGGTATGTTCTGTTGTACTGCTCTAGGTTTACATAAGACATCCTTGATGCCAAGAGTACCAGGCAGCATCTCTCATTAACCTTCCAGGTCACTTGATCTCAGGACAGGACCTCTCAGAATACGGAATGCAAATAATTGGGTCAATAGAAACAAAAATATATTAAATATAATGCCTTAGCCCACTTTACTGTTATAAGAAAATGCTTGAAATCGGATAGTTTGTAAACATTAGAAATTTGCTTCTCATAGTTCCTGAGGCTGAGAAGTCCAAGATCAAGTCTCTGGTCTTTTGTTAGATGAGTGTCTTTTTGCTGCACCCTCCCATGACAGAGGCAGCAGGGCCAAAAGCCCATCTAGTGCCAATAACATAGAAGTAGCACTAACCCATCCTTGAAGACAGAATCCTCTTATCTCCTCCAAAATCTCAACTCTTTATTTTATTGTACTGGGATGTAAGTTACAACAAACATTCTAATCACAGTAATTAATTTACTATGATGAAATTAATGTTAAAACATTAAAATGAGAGCATTCTGACTTATACATTTATGTCAACTGGATTTGGTAATATGATTCTGTAGCTAGGGCAGTTAACTTGACCAGGAATTCTTTGAGCACCCTGGCTTCTGATTTTCCTGTGGTGGCTTCATTCAGGTAGGCCTCAGAAAGGTTGAGTGAGCAGTTGCACACAGCATCTGCATCCTGGGCCTTCTCTCTATAAAAGCAGCAGGAAAGATGGATACTGGAAAATAATTTTATGTATATTCTAATTGACATAACATAGCACATGAGCTTCAAGACTGCTTATCAGGATGGAAGAGATAGAATCCTGGGACCTTGTGAGAGGATACTGGTTATTTGTAAATATGGATGGAGGGGGGAAAATGAACCAGGGAAGTCTGAGCCATTGTGGAAGAAGCGCTACCTACCTAACATGCTTCTCTCAGCATCTTGACTGGAACTGTAAATAAAATTGACTTGAACTTTCAAATAATTCCTGGAAACATTCCCTTTGAATGGCTATTCTAGGGTGAACGAAAGGATCCCACACTATGTAATGAGAACCATACTGACGAACACGTGAATGCATATGCATGTACATATTATATATGTGTGTGCATATTTAAATAGGAGCCTTATGGGCTTTGTTGGCTGTAGCCTACACCAGCTGCATGTTCTCTGCATCTGAATCAGTGTTAACCCTTACCTCTTCTACAGCTCGGTTTTAGAGCTGCCCCGATTTGATATCATCATGTCCCAGCTTTCTGTCCCACAGCTAGATTTCTGTGTAGCATCCACTCCATCACCTCCCAGCAAAATTCTCATTGTCCTACTTTTATTTCTGCATTACTTTCTTTTGTGTGTGTGTTTCCTAACTTCTGAAATTTTTCTGTTTACCGATATTTATTACCATATCATTTTTATCACTCTGGTAGAATATGTGCATTCTTTGTAGCATCTGAAATCACCAGTTTGGGAAAATAACCAAGATGTCAAAGAGGAATGAAGAGTCATTCCCCAACTCCCCATTTCAGCTGGACATCCTGAATATATTATGGAGCAGGTCAATTGCCCAGGACCTCCATAAAAGCTGCTTCTCATTAGATTCCCTTTCAACATTTTCATAGTCTAGGCTCCCTGCCCTATGTTGATCATGTTTCTGACCCAAAACCAACAAGCTAAGAGGCTCCATGTTGAGATAGAAAATACACTAGACCAGAAGCCAAAAACTGTGAAATTCAGGGCCAAATCTGGAGCCAACCAGCTGTGTGACCTTGAAGAAGTCACTACAGTTCTTAGAACTGTTGTTCCCTTAGCTCTTCAATGAACAGTTAATAAAATTATGTGTGTGATTTCTTCCAGATCCCCATTATGTCATTCTTCCACCCTGGCTCTCTTTCTTCTTACAAATAATATACTATATATAACAACAAAATTTACAATTCTTATGAACCAGACTTTTTATTACTTCTGCTTACAAAAATGTATATTACTACTTATGAGCTAGGTAATATCAAAAAGAAATAGTACATACAATTTCAAAAACAACTATGTTAACATTATTTGAGGTATGAAACAGGAGTATTTACCACACCACTGTGCAAGTAAACATTGGTTTTAAAATCTAGCAAATATAAGTTGGATCTGAGAAAGGAGAACTGACTGGATGATGCCCACCATTTTCATGACTGTAGAGGGACTTGAAAATATACCATTTGTTAAAGAATTTATCACATAATCTGGAACAAGAGAGCTAGTGGTGGTAAATTGGTGGAAAAATTAAAGATCCATTTTCCCTAGCTGTTTGATTTTGCATGCTGTGGAGTTTGAGGTTACAGTATGTAACCAGAATATGAAACATCAGCTGGAAGAAGGAAGGGAAACTCATTTAATATCATGTTAGTTGTAGAATTATAACTAGGTGTAAAGCAAAGAAAGTAGTTATCTATTATTCATTCCTTCTGAATAGACATTTCCTGTCTGTGAATACAAAGCATGATTAGAATTCACTTGCTGAAATTCAGGAGATGCTCAAAGAGAACATTTCATTTTCATTTGATCTGACCTTGTGTATGATAATGGAGCCTCTTAAAAACACTGACGCTTGTCTGCTCTTCTTAGATTGGACCCCTGAGGATTAGCCCATCCCTGAGCTCACAGGTGGGTGAATTAACCTCACAGGGTCTTAGGAACTTATCCAAGGTCATCCCAAGGTCTCTTTAGGCAATCCTGAAGTGATTTGGCCACAAAAACCTGTCGTATTTGTTATCTATGTGCCCTTATGTGACTTCATATATGTATGAAGGCTTTTTCTCATTGACATCTGAGCACACTCAACCTAGCATGTCAAAGTGACCAGAAATGAACATATATCCTTATTCATTTCAAGTGTCTCTAGCTTCAGGGTGAACCTGCAAATAAAGTGAAGCTGGCTTCTCAGCACGATAACAGGGGGAAAAATTCCTGGCAAAAAAAAAAAAAAAGACTTTCTATAAGATGTAGACGTATGGACAAAGATGAAAACAAACCTCATTTTCAACAGCTAAATCAAGTGCCCGTCCCTTAACCAAGGTGCAGACTAAAGTTACTGAAAAGCAGTTGCATCTACTTTGAACAAGGCTGAATTGACTTGATAAAACTTCTGTGGTTGTAGAGATGAAATGTTGGAACAGAGCCAAATTATGTGAGGCTATCTTTAGTCTCTTAATAGCCATTTATTGCCTACCTCTGGGTCTGTCCTAACCTCCTTGTGACTATCAGGTGATCAGATGAGACCCTTTTAGGATGCACTAACAGACCACCAGCTTCCACCAACCCAAAGGCTAAGAATGTCCTGAGACAGCATCTGAAGCCTGTAGCAGAGATCATCACCCCACTGTGCTCTAACCTGCCTACCTGTCTTCTCCCACCAATGTATTTGAAAAGTACCTTGGTCTATGATTTTGTTTTGATCCATAACTATAAAAACTTCATGAAGTTGTTAACACATCACAACATGGTATTTGGGGCAGCCTGAATCTGTTTCTGGGCCATGGACACCTTATATTTGGCTTCACAATAAACTATCTCTTATTCTCTTTGAGGTGAGAGTTGCATTTTGCGTCAACAAAGGCCTTGATCTGAAACAAAGCATGGAGCCAATATACTGAGATAAGGCCCACTTGGTTCTCTCCCTTGCCCCCACCTTCCAACTAAATTATGAGCTAAACTTAACTTTAAAATCCAGACCATGTTAAAATAAAATCTATACATTTTCAAAAATTAGCAAGTCAAAACATAATCTCATTCCATTGATATGTTGTCTAGTTCAAGTCTTCCAAAAATTGATAAATAAATGACTAGCTGGATGTGTTTGTGGATGGAGGGCTGGAAGAAGCAAGGGCGGGAAGGGAGGCGAAATAGATGCATTTCTTTGTCTAGACTAGAATGACTGGCTCCCTCCTCTAAGACTGCACAGCACACCCCTTCACCTCAAACCCCTTGAGAAAAATCCTTCACTGATTAAAAAGTGAATTTACCAAATTTTCTCCGATGAGCGTTTTATCATCATCACAAGAAGGAGCCCTCTGATATAAAGTAGTAAAACAAAAATAAACAAACCTATAATTTGGAGTAGCAGTTCCAGAGACAATAACAAGGTTTTCCAATCTCCCAGATCATAATTAACAGTGTAAAGAATTAAAGAGAAGTTCAGGAAGGAGTGCTTAAACCTTTTTGTCAATTTAAAAACAAGTAATGATCTCCATTGCTGTTCTCCAGGTTTATTCAAATTTGGACAATTAGGACAATTAAACACAAAACAGAAACAGTTCTAACAAGAGAGCTGCAACAAAGCAGAATAATTGCTGGTACAGGCTATCAAATTTACATAAAAAAAGATTAAAAACCTGATTTACATTTAAAAAACAAGATCAGGCAATATCTAAAATAGATAACACAACCCGCTGAGAAAAGCTCTTTCCATCAATAAAGGAGAAGCAAAGGTGATTATACCTAACAAAACTAATCTTCTATATTGCTTTAATCACCTAAAACCACTTTTACTGTTTATTTGGGAACTGTTACATTAAATAAAAAGTTGCATGTAAAACCTCTGCTTTGCAGATTGCAAGAAAACACTCACAAGATGATGGGCACAGATCCTGCCACAGCTGTCTCCAGACCTTGTCCTGTGCTGGAGATCAGATTTCTCAGGAAGGATACCTTCATCCTTCCAGAGCTTGGAAATTAGCTATGGAATTGGTATTTCAGATGCTTCCAGGACTTTTGCCTATTGTTAAATTTTACACATACACATACACACACACACACACACACACACACCTGATTATAAAGCTTTCTCATTTCTACATATGGAGCATTTTGAGGGTTTTTTTTCCTCCTCCAAAACAAGAGAAAGAGCATAGCCGGATTTCTTGACAAGTAGAGAGGGGAAAAAACCCTCTCTTCCTTCTACCCATCTTAGGTAGATAGTAGGCTAAACAGGAACAGATTAACAAAAATAAAAAAAAAAGAAGAAGGATGCAATTTTATTTAACAAATGGTAGGTGACATGGAACCCTTCGTAAGAAGAATATCCAAAGCTATGGTTCGGTGTAAGTGGTTTGGTGAAGGGCTTATTAACAAGAACAAAGCAACGCATGAGAGCTCATGATCAGAAAACTGGGGACGAACTTAGAGTAATAAACTGGAGAAAACAGGGCCCATTATTCGTCTCAGCACCACCCCATGTTTAAAAGGAAGGATGCTTTTCTTCTGGGTAAAGTAAAAGGTGCCCCTCACCTGAAGATCTTAGGACTTGACTCGTTAGCGAAAGGGGAGGTAAGAGAGTCCTTTCTACACTTGCTACTTGTCAAATTTCTTCATCTTTAAACATTCAATAGGGTATGATTCATAACCTGCTACCCCATGGACTGATCCAGTATGCCCACCAAGGAGGGCCCACAGTGAATTGGGGACAGAGAGGAGGGAAATGGGGGTACCATCACAAGATTTGCTCATACGATGTATCTAATTATTGATAATTATTGATTAAATACCTATTTAATAAAAATTTAAAATATTCAATAGGGGCTGGAGAGATGGCCAAGTAGTTAAGGCAGTCACCTGCAAAGCCTAAAGACCTGGGTTCAATTCCCCAGTACTCACATAAAGCCAGATGCACAAAATGGTGCATGCATCTGGAGTCCATTTGCAGTGTGTGTGTGTGTGTGTGTGTGTGTGTGTGTGCGCGCACACACACACGCCTTCTGTTTCCCTCTGCTTCAAATAGATAAATAAAATTTAAAACAATGAACATTCAATATATCAATGCTCCCTACTTGGGATAGCATTTTCTGAGCACTGTCAGTCCATCCCCAGATCCTTTGTTGATATTTATCATTGTGGATTTCTGAGAATACCTATTCCTAAATAATTCATGATTCAAATCTAAAATAAGGTCTTAAACAGATCTCAAAAGGTTTTTTTGTTTGTTTGTTAAATAAAGCTAGAAGTTAAGAACAGCATTGCTGTTTTCCCAGACTTTGGTTGGTTGGAAAAGTTTCTGGAAGGGAAGCAGAGCATGCTAGTAGAAAAGAATTTTCCCTCCTCAAAACATCAGTCTAAACAACAACCTACATACAACTTTACTTGAGCAAAGGAAAGCACCTGGTTATGGTGGAAAACTTCAGATGATCTGAAGAGGGAAGAACAGGGTGACATACTAGTGTGACACAGCTGCCAACAGAGGCAGCCCAGAATGAAGAGAGATGCCATCTACCTTCAGGGAAGACAGGGAAGCAAGCACTGAACTTTTTCTTGAGACAAAATGTCTAAGGTTTCACACCACAGTAAAACTGAGCACCAGAAAGTCACACAGCCCCTGATTCCAGGCCAGTATCTATGGATCGAATCTCTAAAACCTGCTTGCACACCAAATTGGAACCTGTACTCACAGCTCACCTCACTGGTACTCAACTATGGAAATGTTGGGCTCTGAAGAACCAGCAGTGACATGAAGAGCTCAGCAGACAGGAGCTTGGATTCCAACCTGACACAGTTACAACCTTGGTGACTAAGAGATCCCAACTTGAGGGCCTTTCTACCATGATGGTCTCAGGCTTACGACATTCCCCTGGCACTGCAGCACCTACAGTGGTCATGAACAAACCTATGGACCACAGGTGAAGATCTGTTTAGATTTCTTGACAGGATTACCCTGAATAAAACCAAACTGAAAAATCTGGAATTAAGAATGTATTGTCGGGCTGGAGAGATAGCTCAGCGGTTAAGGCACTTGCCTCCAGTGCCTAAGGCCCTGGGTTCAATTCCCCAGGACCCACATAAGCCAGACCTACAAGGTGGTGGCCCTGGTGTGCTCTCTCTCTCTCTCTCTCTCTCTCTCTCTCTCTCTCTCTCTCTCTCTCTCTCTCTCTGTATCTCTGCTTGAAAATGAATAAATAAAATATTAAAAAAAAGAATGTATTGTCATCTAAGTACCAAGAAATGAATCACCCCAGGCCTCTTGTGTAGGCCCCAAATGAAACACTTGAGACAGTGGTGGGGCAAGAAAGAGACCTATAACCACAGCCAATCAGTCATCCCAAGATAAGTCAGTGAAACAGACACCAACAACTTCCAACACAACTTAAAATAGAAGCACAGAGACTCTTAAGGTCACAACAACAACAATGAAAAGACTTAAAACTCGCCCTCCATGACTCAGGGAACTGAGCAGAAGAAGGGGCAGAAAGAGTGTAAGAACCATGTGGGAGAGATTACCCAGAGACATTACCTCTCTCAGCTACAACACATAAAGGGGCAACCTTGTTGCCTCCTGTGCTATCCATAAACCCTTGCCACATAGATTGTTCCAATATGCCACTGAGGAGTATACCCAGGGGGTTGGGGATTAGGGGAGGAAAATGGGAATATAAGCACAATATTTACTCAATCAATGTATCTAATTTTGGGCAATAAAGAAAAAAATTTAACTAATAAAATAATAAATAAATAAACCCATAAAAAAAGAATGTATTGTCCTTAACATATAGACATTGATATGCCATCACTAGGCTTAAGAAGCATCAGGGAAACACAGTATTACCAAACAGCCAAAAAATGCTACAAGTGACTGACTGACTATAAGAAGATGGACACACATGAACTGTCCATAGGAAATTCAAAATAACAACTATAGAAAAGCTCAACAAATGAAAGAAATATAAAGAATTTAGAAATTTATCAGAGAAATCTAACAGTGAGATTCACATAGTGTAACAAATCAAATAAAGGCTTGCTGTCTAGCTAGTCATGCTGAATGGATAAGCACTAGGCTCCAGTGAAGGACCTTGTCTCAAAAAATAATGTTAGCAAGTGAGAAAGACACCTAATGTCACCCTTCGGCCTCCACACACACATGCATGCTTGCGTACCTGCATACACATGCACATGTGCCTCCACACATACATGAATGTTGTTGTGGACAGCATTATAGTTGCTGCGCAGAAGAAACCCAAGCAAAAGTGGCTTGGGGAGGAATGGGTTTATTTGGCTTACAAACTTAAGAGGAGACTCCATCCTGCCAGGGAAAATGACAGCATGAGTAGAGGGGTGGACATCACCTCTGCCACAGCACTGGAAACAGCAGCAGGAAGGTGTGCCAAACACTGGCAAGGGGAAGCTGTCTTATAACCCCCATAAGCCCACCCCAAACAACACAGCTCCATTGAGGTTGTAAAACCCAAACTGCTATCAGCTGAGGATCTATCAGTCAGAACACATTCATTTGTTTGTGGGGGACACCTGGATCAAACCATGACAGTCCGCCCCTGGCCCCCACAAACTAATAATCATACATGATGTAAATACAATGTGTTCAGCTCAACTCTTAAGTCCCCACAGCTTTCAATTGAGCCATAATACCAAAAATAAACCTGTAATGGCACAGAACATTCACAATGCTAAGCATGAGGCACAGCAAAAAGAGATTGAACCAATACAAGATTTAAAACAAGCAGGGCACCATCAATCTCTAACTCCAAGTTCAATGATTCTAACCAATAATAAGTCTCTTGGAGATCCAATTCCACCCCTCCAGCTTGGCTTCTCACAGTCCAGGAAAACTTTACCGGGTTCTAGCGGCTCGCCTTGGCAGCCATCCATAGTCCTAGCATCTTATTGGGTCTCCATTGCAGCCCACAGTTCATCCTCATGCCTCCATCATGCTCCATGCAGGCAATCTAGCACACCTGCTTCACATTGCCAATGGCCATTTTTCAAAAACAAAACTGTGTTGCAAATCCAATGACCCTCTCTTCTTGCATTTGTTATATTCCACAGAACCTGGTGGGCTACCAATTTGTTAATCTGGCAGGGTGTGGGGTGGGAAACAGAGCATTCAGGCCCCTTACTTCAAAGAGTCTGCATTCTTACTGTTGCTCCAATGCAGACCAGGTGGCCCAATCTCAATGGTTGTAATCTCTCAAACAATTGCAGGTGAACAGGCAGCAGTTTAGGCCCAAAGATGTTTCTTTCTGTGTCATCTCCATTGGCTCACACCAGTCCATCTTTACATAAAACAACCCTGCACAGGCTTCCAGGACACAGGCAGGCAGAACACAGCAAGCCTCTCACACAAACTGCTTCTGGCACAGTCCTGACAAAGTTCTTTCTCACCCTTGTAAGCCAAACCTCACAGTCCATAGCTCTTAGTGCATTCAGGTCTTTTCAACCCAGACCAGAATGGTCCATCAAGCTGTACTCACAGCACTGTGAGGCATCTCTCAGGATGAGGTTTCAAATCCTTCCACATTCTTCCTGCAGATCACTTCCCAAAGGCCACGGTTCTAGCAGCAACAGACCCCACTCCTGGTACCAAAAGTGTTGTGGTCAGCATTTTAGTTGCTGTGCAGAAAGAACCCAAGCAAAAGTGGCTTGTTGAGGAATGGGTTTATTTGGCTTACGGACTCAAGGGGAGACTCCATCTTGGCAGGGAAAATGATGGCATGAGCAGAGGGGTGGCTCTGCCACAGCACTGCAAACAGCAGCAGGAAGGCATGCCAAACACTGGCAATGGGAAGCTGGCTTATAACCCCCATAAGCCCACCCCCAACAAGACAGCTCCAGCAAGGTTATAAAAACCAAACTGCCATCAGCTGAGGATCTATCAATCAGAAAATATTCATTTGTGGGCGACACCTGGATCAAGCCATGACAAATGTGCATACACACAAACACATGCAGAGTTTTTAAACATCTAAATAAACCTAGATGATGTAATATTTTAACTTCTGAATGCCTGTATAACAAGTGCAAATTATCAATCTTGTGTCAGGATGTAGAAACAAGCACACCAGCACCCAGCCTTCCTGAATTATTAATTAGGAGAAAGACACATACACTCACAAGAAGTAAAGAGATGGAAAAAGTGCTAAATGAAATAGCTGAGTAGGATAACATACCTCAACACTCAGCAGGCTGCAATTAAAAGACTTCTTTGAGTTCAAGGCCAGCTTGGGCTACATAGTGCATTCCAAGTTAGCCTGGCCTACAGAGATATCCTGCCATACACACACACAGAAATGTGGTAACTGGAGGCAATCAAAAATGAAGGTAGGGATTGGCTATTACCACAAGGTGTTTATACCACAGGACATGTTGCCAGATTTAAAGTTTAAATGTCACAGAAGATCAGCACTTGGTCCTATTTATAAACAAAATATTTATTACTAGTCATTAAAAAAAATCACCTAGGATACCAGGCCTGGTAGCATGCATCTGTAATCCAGCACTTGGGAGGTAGAATCAAGAGGATCAGGAGTTCAAGGCTGTCCTCAGCTATATGAGGAGTTCAAGACTAACCTAAGCTATGTTGTGAGCTGCTGTCTCAGAAAAAAAAAACTTCAATAGAAAATTTAAACAAATACAAGATGCAATGAAAATTATCAACATTAGGACTAATTACATATAAAAATAATTCTATGAATTTAAGATACATTTAAAAGTATATAAATATATAATGCTATTATATTATATATAAATATATTTAATTAAAAATATATAGTTGGAGAGATGGTTCAGCTATTAAAGACACTTGCTTACAAAGCCTGTGGGCCTGAATTCAGCTCCCCAGCCACCCACATAAAGCCAGAGGAGTGTTAATTTGGAGCAGCAAGGTGCACACACTTGAGAACACACACACACACAATAAATGAATAAATAAATAAATATAAATAAATAAATTTTAAAATATATATATATAGGTGGGAAAGAAAAAAGACAAAAATAAGTAATGCAGAATTTATGGAAATACATCAAAAGTACAAATAGATGTGTCATTGGAGTACAAGATGGAGCAGAGACAGAAGAAAGATTATTTAAAGAAATAGTAGGAGAAAACTTTCTAACCCCAGAGAAAGATATAAATACACAAGGATGGACAAAGGATCAACAAGGATCAATTCAAAGTGTACCCCATGCATATGATACACAAACTGTTACAATGGAGTCAAAGAAAGGAACCAGTGAGAGAAAAGAAGCAAATCACACAGGAAGGAGTTTCAGCCAGCCTCACTACAGAATTCTGGCAGGATCTTAGAGAGCAGGAGAGAGTAGCAGAGTGCTGAAGGAAATCAGTGCCACCAAGCACACTGCACTCTACAAAGCTGTCCTTCAGAAGTCAAGGAGAAATACTTTCCTAGACAGGCAAAATCCCCCTCACTCACATCTGTCTTACAAGAAATGCTAATGAAATAACACACAAAGGGGGTGGAAGAAACCTGGCTGCCTCTTGTGCTCTCCATAACCCCCTACCCCATGGATTGATCCAGCATGCCCACCAAGGAGGATACCCAGTGGATTGGGGACAGGGAGGAGGGAAATGGGGATACCAACATAATGTTTGCTAATACAATGTATCGAATTTTAGACAATAAAGATATTAATTAAAAAATGCTAACAGGAATTCTTCAAACTGAAAGAAAAAAGCACAAAAATAAAGTGAACTTTGGAAAATGTGGAGCCCACTGGTAAAAGTAAGTATAGTCAGTTTCATAATAATAATGAAATGGGGCATATAAGTCACTTGTATCTTTAGTATAAAGGTTAGATGACAAGCACAAAGAAATAAACAGAAAACTCTAGCAACGTGCACTATAAATATTTATAAATTGTGCCAAAGACATTCAGCTGCTACTGGAGTGAGAGTGAAGTTAAAGGTTTATTTTGTTGTTTTGTTAGGTAATTATCAGCTTTAAATAATCTATTATAACTATGGGATGTATTTTGTAGCCTCAGGATAACCACAGCAAAAATAAATAAATAAATAAATAAATAAATAAATAAATAAATAAATAAATAAATAAAAACTTACTGGTGGTATGCTCAAAACAAAAACCAAGAAATAGTGTTGGAGAAATTCACTTAAGCACAAAGGAAAGCTTTGAGAGAAAACAAAATTGTTGTTTGGATGTGATCTCAAAAGCAAAGGCAATGAAGGCAAAAATAGATAAATGGGGTCACATCCAACCAAGGAGTTTCTACACAGCAAAAAGAAAGAACACGTGTCATGAGACTCAAGTGACAGCCTATATAGATGAGCAAAATATTTGCCAACTACAGTGATCAGGAGCTAATTATCCTGATTTATAAAAAAAATAAACAAGTTAATAGCAAGAAACAAATAATGCCACAAAAAAATAGAAGTCATACATACAAGTGGTCAATAATATGTAAAAACATATTCAATATCAGTAATCATCAGAGAAACGTAAATCAAAAGCACGCATTTGTTAGAATATTATCAAATAAAGAGAGTAGATAACAAGTGTTGGCAGGAATATGGAAAAAAGAGGAACCCTCACCCACTATTTGGGAGAGTGCAAATGAGAATAGCCATCATGCAAAAAAAAATGGAAATTCTTCAAAATATTTAAAACAGAACTAACATTGTCCAATAATCCCACTACTATGTTGTTGTAGTCAGTTTCCACTTTGCTTGGATGAACATCTAAACCAGGCACAGGTTAGGAGAGGAAGGGGTTTATTTCAAGTTTACAGATCCAGGGGGAAGTTCCATCAATGGCAGAAGGAGCTTCCATACATCAAGCAGAGAAAAACAACCAAACAGCCCATCCTGTAAACACAAAAACAGCAAGCGAAAATGAACTGAAAGCAGCAGGGACCCTGCCAGAGCTCAGACTGCTCTGCATACCTTTGAGTTGGAAAACAGATCTGTCTCAAACACACTTTAGGGCTAGACCCCAGGATCTGCCCCCAGTGACCCCAGGTGGCTGTAGACCCAGTTACAAGCTTTAACAAAACACTGAGTCTATGGGGACATACATTCAAACTACCATATATGCATATAGCCAAGGGAAATGAAATTAGCATAGTGAACAAATATATGCACTCTATATTCACTATTCACAAGTGCCAAGATATATAATCAACCAATGTGTCCACCAATGGATGAATGAAGAAGGAAAATGGGGCATATAAACATATAGATGTGTGTGTATATATATACATATATATAATATGTACATATATGTAGGTATAAATGGGGCATAAAACACATATATGTATAAACATATATGTGCATAGAGTACTATTCAGACATTAAAAAAAGAACAAAAACCTGGCATTTGTGACAATAAAGAGGGACCTAACGCACACATGGACTCTATAAAAATTTATCTCACAGGAGTAAGGAGTAGAATAGTGGATTTCAGAAGAGCCTATGTAGTTGGAAGGGAGGAAAGGATGAAGAGATGCTGGTTGAAAGATACGTGATTGTAGTTAGATAGAAAGAATATTTTTCGATAAACAAAATAGGCCAATAGCAACAGAATCAGAGAAGTGAATGCCTAGGCTAAGGATATGGTTAAGAGAGAAGGAACACAAGTGGTCTGTGGGGAAAAATGGAAAATGATTGCTGATGTTTATGAGACTTCATTTGAGATCATGAAGGGTTACACAACTAACAACAAAATGGACTGGACATTTTAGGTTCTGTACAAATTATAACTCAAGAAGGCTATGTTAAAGAAGATGAACCAAGTGGACACTGGTTTTGTCAAAGCATTTTATTAGGCCAAACAACAGGAAGTAAAACAAACTTCAAACTTGGAACAAGCAAGAGGATACCATTGATTGTAAACATTTCTACCCAGACTTGTCTCTACTCTTCTCCATCAGCGATGCCTTGAAATCATCACGAGCCTACCTCACGTGGAATGTTTCTAATTGCATGTGTTTATGTATCCTAGAGGACTTGTCTGACCAGGTTCAGCTTCATTTTTTAAATCAAGTCAATTCTGTTTCCCCACTCATTTCAATTACAAAGAAGAAATGTTATCCCCTAGGAAACAAAGAGAGATTTTGCCACAGCCAAAAAAATAAAACTGGATAGAGGATGGTACTGTGACCTTTCTAAAATTACAGTCAACATCTTATTGAGCTCTCCAGAAACTCAAATGTTAAAGGCATTATTTAACATTTTTCTTTCTCGTGTCTATAAATTTATAACTTCTGATTTAAAAGTAGTATCTTTAAAAAGTATCACAAAGGCAGCAGACAAAATAAATGTAAAAAGATAAGCCATGAACCCTCACATACACAGAATAAAACAATAGCTATATGCAGGATTCTTAAACTTTCGTCTTCTTTCCTAATAGCTGAAGCTGTTCTACCATGTCTCCTTTTGTGGAATAATCCTTAAGCACCTCCAAGGGATGGACATAGCCTGGGATTGGATCTAAAAGAAAGAAAAAAAAACTGAGCTAAAGTTATATATACCTTCAGTTCTGCCACCAGAACTTGGGGTCAGTGGCTTCTCAGAACATCTTAGCTTCCCCTTCCACAAGAGGAGGCCTTTGATGCCTTCCCAGCCAGCCTCTAAGAGAAAATGAAAAGATGAACCCGAAACTGAAAGTCACTCTGAATCTATTAGATCAAGGTCCTAAATATCTATCACTGTGGGTATTATTACAGTCAAACATGGTGTGAGGTACAACTGTTTCAAGGACACATGCAGTGTAACCAGGAGGGAAGGCAAAAGCTCACTAAATAACCATGTGAACTATGATCCAGTCAGCAGCCACCCAGAGGACAGATTCTAATATCCCCAATATGCTAGTAATGTGAATAGATCGGAGATAAAGCCTGAACGGAAATAAGTATTTAAGGTAAAAAGAAAGTCAGGGGAACAAAGCATACACAATAATTGGACAAAAATGGCTCCATACAAAAGAAAACCTATACACAAGAATGAATCACTGGAAGCTGCAGCTCCTCTTTGGCTCCCATAACCCTGTCATGTTCTTCCATGTTGTGCCCACCCCTTTAATAAACCTTTCCCCCCAAAAAACAAAAAAGAATCTTAGAGATCTAACTATGGGTGAAGGATGGAGAATACAAAGAAATGTATGTTGTATGACTCCATTAGGATACAATTAGAGAATGCATGTGACCAATGTACATTATTAGAGTCATGGTAATGGTGAGCTTGGCAAGTTAGCAGATGATAATGGACTTGGAAGGTGCTGGGGCACTGGGAATATTCTAGATCTTGATCCAGGTGGTGCTTTTCTGGACACAAGCATATGTACAAATCTATCAACCTGCACACTTGAGACTAGACCTATTTTGTATGTCATGCCATAAAATAAAATAAAAATCATGAGCTAGAGAGATGGATCAGTGGACAAGGCACTTGCCTGCAAAGCCTAATGACCAGGGTTTGATTCCTCAGTACCCACATAAAGCCAGATGCAGAAAGCAGTGCATATGTCTGGAGTTCCCTTGCCGAGGCTGGGAGCCCAGGTGTGCACATATTCTCTCTCTCTCTCTCTCTCTCTCTCTCTCTCTCTCTCTCTCTCTCTCTCTCTCTTCTTGCAAATAGATAAATAAAATATTTTTTAAAAATCATAAAGAAAATGTATTGAATGTACCATGTAAACAGAAGGAGGGAAAAATAAATACAGGGTGGGGTGTGAACTGAGGGGAAAAGGGGGGGTAACCAGGAGGGAGAACAGGAATCAACAAAAGCAAGTTGTATTTGAAAATGCTGAAAATAAAATAATTTAATTTTAAAAAATTTTAAATTTCAAATTAAGTGTATTGCTGCTCAAAGTTTGGTTTTAGGATCATGAAATGTGATCCCCCTTCCTGAATGTCAGTGCAGGTGTTTGCATGTGGAGGTCTGAGGACAACCTGTACAATCCCTGTATTCTACCTTGTCCACTGCTTCATAGCCCAGGCTGCCTGGAATGATCTTCCATGGAGTTTCCTGTCTCTGCCTCTCACCTTTCCATGGGAGTGCTGGGATTCCAGATACTCATGCTACTGTGTCTGCCTATAGACGAGTTCCCGGATCTGAAGTCACATAGGAAGTGTGTGTAACCACTGATCCATCTCCCTAGCCCATCATTTATTTAATCAATGTTTTACCTGACACAGGAGTTTTGAGAAATGAAGGCCCAAAGGTCCAGGAAAAACTATTTTTAGGTTTTGACTTGAACAGTAGTACATGTAGTAACGTGATTGGACAAAAAGGCAGCTGCACCTGTAAGGGACTGAAAACGCTGTCCATCCACATCCATCCCTGCTTCCGTGGGTAGCATTCCTCACTCTCCTCTCTGGAATTAGGGAATTTGAAGAGAAAATAAAGGGGAGAGTGTGACCTTTCTAGGTTTTACAGCTTACTTTTTCAGGGAAAGGAAGTCCTTCGTCTCACCTTGAGGAGGAGGAATTCTTTTTTTTTTTTTCTATTTAATTGTCCATAATGAGTTACAATATTTAGTGGGCAAACAATGAATTGTTATCCCCAATTCCCCGCTATCCCCCCTCCCCAAACCGCTGGATAACCTCCTCCGTGGGTCATCTGGATCAGTCCTTGTAACAGGGGACCATGGATAGAGGAGGAGGAAGTCTTGATTCTGTGGCACCAACAGGGCAGACAAGCAGGAAGACCTTTCTCCTTCACCGCAAAGTATTCAGCACACCAAAGGTACTGTTGCAGTCAGCTTTCTAGTTGCTGCTCAGAAAGAACCCAAACAAAAGCGGCTTGTAGAGGAATGGGTTTATTTGGCTTACGGACTCGAGGGGAGACTCCATTCTGGCAGGGAAAACGATGGCATGAGCAGAGGGCTGGACATCACCTCTGCCACAGCGCTGCAAACAGCGGCAGGAAGGTGTGCCAAACACTGGCAAAGGGAAGCTGGCTTATAACCCCATAAGCCCACCCCCAACAACACAGCTTCATCGAGGTGGTAAAACCCAAACTGCCATCAGCTGAGGATCGATCTATCAGAACACATTCAATTGTTTGTGGGGGACACCTGTATCAAACCATGACAGGTACATAC
>PVHP010011865.1:0-43896 GCA_004024765.1 Zapus hudsonius
CATCTTGCCCCCTACTGAGAGGCTGCCTTCCTGTAAACATCCTCAGAGACCCACCCAAGATTACTTGAAAGGTCGAGTTGACATCAAAACTTAATCATCACACCAGGATTGGCGAGTTGCACTCCCGCCAACACACACACACACACACACACACACACACACACACACACACACACAGATAGATAGATAGAGAGAGAGAGATTCTATACCTAATATTAAATAACTTAGGACTACACTGCTCCCTATTCCAAGAATTTATAATGTAACTGGAATAAAATGAAACCAGGAAAAAAAAACCAAGCTATGGAAAACAAATGGTGGGCACATGGCAGAATATGTTTAACCAATTAATATGCGCTAAGGACCCATCAAATGAATCCCCAAAGACTTCTAACTGATTAACTGGCCTATGCTGTTATATAGGCAAATCCTTAGAAATTAAAAACATGTAAGTGTTTCTCAAGTTATATAATCTACATTCTCTGTAAACAGCCTTTCTAAGAGTGATGAGGTAGACAAGAAGACCAGTTCTCACCCTGGAAGCCAGGTGTTCAAGCAGCTGTTCTCTTCCTCTATTGTTTGCTTCCTTTTCTTCTTCCTGCAAATCACAGGTGTCTCCAGCAAGGAGGAAAAGGAAAAGGAAATTTTCACTTTGTGTTCTTTCATCTATTAATTTCTGCCAATATTGCTCCAGACAGATTATCTAATGAGCAGGAAAGTTCCTTTATTTATATAGATATGAAAAAAAGGCCAGCGGATAGAAACATTACAAAGAAAGAGAAAGGGGAAGAGTTATAATGCATGGTCGTGGGGGGAGGGGCAGCCAGAGCAGAGCATCCTTTGGTCTGGACACTCATGCCAGAGGTCAGTTTTCAACCCTCATCTGTGAAGCTCTGACAATGAAAGTAAAGGGTAAAAGGCTTAAAGCAGAACTGGAAAAGCTAAAGCTGCTAATTGGCTCTAACGATCTGAATGCAAATTAATAAATCCCTGTGCTAAAAATTACATGCATAGATAATTGTGACTTTCAAAACTTAAGAGCTGTATTTAACCCATTACTCACACCTTTTCAATCCTGAGATCTGGTAGGCATGGAGTGCATTTTATGTTTACTTAACTACCTTTTATATACAGCACCAAGCCTTACTGCCTGCCTTTGAAGGTCTTGTTAAAGGAATCCAAGGATTGAAGAAATAGACATTATCACAAAGGAGGGGCAAAGGGTAAACTGCAAGGCTTTGGAGGGCTGAATAACTTAACATTCCTAGCAACATGTCTTTTTAAGAACCCTTGGGTCCAGTGAGAAGAAAATCTTGAAACCAGGAAGAATGTGCTGTCAAATACAAAGGAGAAACCAGTCAGACTGCAAGAACAGTCAGGGTTAACGGAGATCGCTAAGAGTAAAAGCCTTAAAAGGAGGCTGTCGTAATTCACCCATCCCTCCAGAGAGGGGACATCTACTTCCTATTTCCTGTTCCTATTCTTTCACTTTGCTTATCTCACTTTTTGCTGCTCCCCCTTTACTATGGTCTTACTTTTTTTTTCTACTTTGCTATAGCTTGGAGTTTAAATGCCCCCTACAGATTGGTGCCACCAGTTTGGTGCTATTGGGAGCTCATGCAATCATTAAGAGGTGGGGCCTAGTAGAGACCTTCAGGTCACTGGGGGAATGTCCATGGAGGGGATAATGGGACTTCAATTTCCTCTTGCTCTTTCACTTCCTGCCATGGGGTTAAGTATGACCATATGCTCCTGCCACAATGTACTGCCTGCAAGTAGTAAGCCCCCTGATCATGGGCCAAAGCCTCCAAAGATGTGAGCCCAGCAAACCTTCCCTGTTGTTAATTTAGTCATCACAGCATAGCATCTTTGCTGCAGTGGTAGCCCACTGACTAACACTCCCTTCTGTTACATGCACAGGCAGCTACTTAGCACTGCTGAGGACAGAAACAACAGCATGGAACCTTGTCATTAAGCATCCAATAGAGTCCTAAATCTTTGGGTCCCTTTGCCTATACCCACTAAGTAAACATAATGTGCCATAGTTTCAATGTCATCGATACAGATGTTAGAGCATCTATGTCAATGCAGAGCGTCTCATATACTAAAAGGGAATGCCACTTGGAGAAACTGGTGGAAAGATGGTATACACTGGCAGGAAGCCTCCAAGAGGCTCCTTTCACTTGAAAAATCTTGGCCCCAAGCTCCAAGCTATATTGGGCATGAAATCTGACAAGAGTAGCATAAGAGAAAATGGAGGTAAGAGAAGCAGAGAGACCTGGGAAAAGCCCATTTTACTTCATGCCATGGCTATAACCTTGGATCTCTGCTTGACTGTTCTGTATGTGTCAATTTCCTCAGACTATGTGGAACACCTAAGACAATATACCTGAAGCACTGAAAACAGTGCCGAATGAAAGGATCTTCTACCTACTAGCAACGCTACCATTGGCATATATTTCTTTGAAGATAATCTAGTCTGAGGTATTATGATCAATACTAATAATGACATTCCGCTCATTTCATATTTTACTTTGCGATTCCAAAATTCCTTCCTCACATGTTCTTCATGGCTTTTTAAGACCTTGTGGGGCAAAATGGTTATTTCTTCATCATAGACAAGCCATCCAAGACTGCTTTAAATATGTGCGCTGACATTCTCTGCAAGCATCATAACCAAAGAGATGTCTTTACTTGATTCTCAATAGAAATGCACCCAATGAGGTCCTATAAACTAAGAAACAATAGCTGCAAGGCAGACTCATTCCTCTTGCCCCTCCCATTCTACCATTCTCTCCCTTCTGGTCTCTCCACTCCTTCACTGCTGATCATTTCATTGGACAAATGTGATTACCAGTTACTATGCATCCTGGCCCTCTGCTCTCTGCCCTTCATGGTCATTCTCCTTATAGACACCCATCACGTCGCTCTTCTTCAGGAGCTCCACTAACACACTGCAGCAGACTCCTCCCGTGGCTGCCTCATTGCATCAATCCTCATCTCTAACTTAGAGCTTTGGTCCTCACTTGAAAGAAAATGCCCAATTTGAGATAAATGCTCAATAAATATATGTTCAACACACAAATGGAGATTCTATAATGTATGTAAAGAGGAATATAAATGCATATTATAGCTGCCATAGTGTGAAAGGTAGAAATGTCTTGCAGGACATTCCAGTTTGGACATTTCATTATATGGTAGAGAAGAGGGCACTCTAGATTTAAACTCTTTTGCACTCCAGCCACATGACCTTGGTTAATCTGCTCAATTTTTTGTAAATTCTTGTTTTCCACCTGCAAAATGGGTATCTGCTTCACAGAATTGTGACAATTAAATAAGAGGGTGCGTGTAAACTGGTAACTGAATGGCTAGGACATTGTTCAAAGAATTAGCTACTACTGTTATTAATGTAGGTACATTTAACCACTTCTGAGTGGCTGCCTGTGTAAACGGGAAAATAGTAATTACTGAAAGTTCTCTGATGCATTCTAGCAACAAATTGATCAGGTTTTTTTTTAACTCAAACCATGTGTGAATGCCTTTTGTGTAAGATTACAATAGCTTTTTGTAAGAGCAGAGAAATGGGAGAAAGCAGGACAAGAGTCTGCTGCTTGACCTGAGTAGGTTGTTAATAATTTAAGTGGGACCACTAAGTGCTTTGACTAACAGGGGTTGCACCTCCCACTGCTGTGTTAGGAGCATCAGCCACAAGGGAACAGCGAGCTATTGAGAAATTGCTTCTCTCCTGTCCCTAGTAATCATATGAAGCACGTCATGAAAGATCTATAATTGGTACAGAAGGCTAAGACTAGAAAATGAGACTGTAACTCCCTAGAATCTTCTCAAGATAATAAACAGTACATTTCTCTCAAAGGACAAAGAATGAAAACACAGGACTAGAAATGGACAAAATCTGCTTCAATGTGTGATGCAGCTTAAAATACTACTATTTGACAGAACTGAAACCAACTGGGAGTGATTATTAGGTGTAGAAGTTATTTTAAAGGGCCTTAAGGGAAAAAAATGTAAATGGATAATTGAAAGAGAGGTAGCAAATCCCATTTAGTTGAATGCAAGGCCTATCCAGTGACTGACCCAAAAACAATGACTTGGACAGAAAGGCAAGTAATCAAAGAAATGCAAACACAATTAAAGAACAGAAAGTAAAACATTACTTGTGAGGATAGAAGAATAATATTTTCAAATAACTTCTGAAATAGGTATCATTTCTGGAAATTCTTGTCTCAAAGTCCTCACTATTTGAATTTGAGGCACCACTGACTGAAGGAAAAGGCAGACCAGGCAAGGAAAAAGAAGCCATTACCCATCTTGGTCCTAATTTTAGAAAGATTCAGAAAACACTGTCACTGTTAATGGTAGGTACTCCAAATATAGGTTTTAAATATCAAAACTAGCCTGAAGCACTGACTATAAAGTCCCACCCTCTGCCTAGCCACTGAGATCAAAACCCCAGGGAGATTCACAGGAGACATTCAGGGAGACGTGGCCTCCCAAAGTTTAGGATCTTCATGATCCCCTTTTAAGGAAATCCCAGCAGGAGCAGGGAGAATAGAAATGCCAGGTACAGATTCTGAGCCACGGGATAAGTTTCTCCTACCCCAAGGAGCCACCTTGTTAAGCCTACCCTGCTCATTTTGACCCGAGCAGTGAAGGGAGCAGGGCAGTACCAGGCTGTGGCCCTCCTGAAGGACTTAGAATGTGGCTGTAAGGTACCTCCAATTTGCCATCTAAGACAAAGCATCTGTAGCCAACACTGTGAGATGAACAAAGTCAAGGATGTGCCTAAATGTAAGAGAAAAATCACCACCAGGAAAAAGTAGAGGCCAGGCCAGCAGAGAGGAACCAGAGCTAAGATCATGGACGTTTAAGTAGCACACACACAGCAAGGGCCGGGCCGCCACCAAAAGGCCAGGAAGAGCCAATGTCTGCAAGGAGGCAGGAAAGGTCAGAAGATACTCAGTAAGTGTTAGCTTTTCTACTGGGACCTTAACCCTGCGCTGCCCCCCTAAGAGAAAGGAGGGACTCTGAAAGGCTGCAAATACATAAACAAAGTGGATCAGTCTGAAATTGGTCTTTATATTTTGGGGAAAATTATGAGGAATGGGGAAAATAAAGATTCAAGAGCTACAAAATGTCCAGTTACAGAGAATTTAAATAATTTACATGATTCAATTAAAAATTCTCCAATACATTTTAAGCCCATTGGCACAGGACTCATAATTCCTGAAAACTGGTTTCTGAGGCATAATGGAGCATGTGTTGTGAATAACATTATTTTCACTTGCACACAGGTATGTTTTGACATTACCTTTTGACATTATAACACAATGGTATCCTCGACAAAGTTCATGATCATGAAATTTTGCAATGTGTTACAAAAATTCTTATGTATTAAGTAAGTTTATGATTTATTTTTGTTGGGCTGCATCCATAGCTATCCTAGGCTGCAGGTTGACCAAGCCTGGCTCTTTTGGAGTTTATTTACTACATTATCTATGAAAATATCTAGCTTGTATAAGTAAAAGACAATGTGTATTTAATATTTTGTCATGAATTCTAACAAACTCAGCTGAAGATATTCATTTAAAAGATTTTAAAGTAAATTAATTTGAGTTGTGGAAATTGTCCAGCAGGTAAAGGTGCTTGCTTGCTCTGTAAGCATGAAGGCCCGAGTTCAATTCCTAGCACCCACATGAAAAACTGGACATGATTATGCATATCAGAAATCACAGTCCTGTAGGGGCAGAGATAGTAGAATCATCTGGTGTTCTCTAGTAAAATGATCAAAACAAAAAAGAGGAAAGAAAGAAAGAAGAAAGAAAGATAGAAAGAGAGAGAGCAAAAGTGAGAGAGAGCGAGAAAGAGAGAGAAAGAAAGGAAATCCCAGAAGCTTCAGGTTCAGTGAGAAACCCTATCTCAAGGAAACAATGTAGAAGAGAGATAGACACGTGATACTTTCCTCTGACCTCCACATATGTGTACACAGGAAGAGCGTATCTGCACAGGAAGCATATCCACAATGCACAAACACACACCATACACACACACACACACACACACACACACACACACACACACACACACACTATAGTCTTTGCAATGTGAAATATCCTCCTAACCTTGTGTGTTTGTGATTAAGCCTCATAAGACCTTGGGAGGTTAAACCTTGTTAAGAAGGTATGTCATGGGGGGGGGGGGAAGATGAACCTTGAAGTTGATTATTACTGGTTATTAGCTCTCTCTTGCTGCTCCTCCAGCTGCTGTGACAAAAAGCGACAGTTTCCTGCTCTATCTGACATGAAGACACTTCTCCTGGAGACTATAATCGCAAATAAACCATTTCCTTTCATATGCTGCTTTTGGTCCTTTTGGTCAGGTATTTTGTCCTGACCAGAAGGTAACTTCTACACTTGACCAATTAAAAAAATTAAAAACTAAAATAATAAGCTGAGAGTTTTCTTAAGCCAGTATGGCTTTGATATGGAATAATTTTAGAAAGGAAAGATTATTCACAAGTCCTATACACTAAAACTTTTAAGATAAAAATGTTCATAACGATTAAAATTTCCAGTTTTAAAATTGAAAAACTATGCATTAGAACTAATAGATTAACAGTGACTGTATCTTGGCAGGTGGCAGTTTTTAAATTTGTGT
This sequence comes from Zapus hudsonius, assembly GCA_004024765.1. Classification (NCBI taxonomy): domain Eukaryota; kingdom Metazoa; phylum Chordata; class Mammalia; order Rodentia; family Dipodidae; genus Zapus; species Zapus hudsonius. The sequence continues at coordinate 6,676 of PVHP010011865.1, forward strand.
TCATTCCCCAAGCCCAATTATAGCTTCCCCTATCTCTTCTCTTGCAGTCAAATTTTCTTTCTTGAAAGCAAATCTAACAAAGAGGTTTCCCTGGAGAAAATACTTAGGTGTTTTCAAATTTAAAACCTCAGGGTAAATTCCTGAGCTCGGCTTCCATCTGCAGCACTCTTACGCAAGCTCTAGACAGGTGAGACCACTTTGAGTAAGTGCCCATAATAATAGTAACAGCGATAAGAATTCCAGAAGCTACCATCTAAGTGTCATCCTCCACAGAAGAACTCTGTGACAAGTAACATCTTTGTTCCTGACAATAGTACTTGTGAAGAAGCTGAGGCAGAAAGAGCTGCTGTTGTTTTTTAATTATCGTTTTCATGACCACAGCCACCCTTATTTTGTAAGCATGCTCAGTCTCAAGAAGTCTTCTACACGATCACAAACCCAAGTGAGAGCTAAACTTGAGGTCGGAATCACCCCGAGCGCTTTGCACTATGCGTTACTATCTCCTAGCATCACTCTACAGATATTAAGTGAATTTCGAATCTTGAAAGTTGGGGAATTGAGAAAGCAAAGCAATTAAAACTGTGGCACACACACCACTTGATCTTCCCCCATTGCTTTTCTGGCTTTATTAACTAAGTCAGCGAAGGAGCTTCAACTGTTTGAAGACTTGCCTTCTGGCTTTGCCTTAGGAGCAAAATAAAATCCAATGAAAGTTCAAATTCCAGCACTGCTTAGAAGTTGCAAAGCCTGCTGAAGCATGGACATATTTGAGAAGGAGGATTCACAGCTAAAATTATAAAGGCTAATTCTAATGTTTGTAAAATATTTATAAAGGTAGAATTTCTCACTGTACTAATGGGGAAAATTAAGCGACACAATGCCCTCCTCCCACGCTGTTGTCAAGACTGAATGAAATCTTATCCCTTGGCTCTTAGAATCCTGTCTGGCACACCTGAGTCCATTCATGTTAGCAGTATAATCACTTCTAATGATGGAATGATAACTGTAGATATTTTTCTTTATGTCTTTTGGTGTTTTTTTTTTCCTTAGAATTCAAGAATATTTACAAGTCATTTGTTTTTTAAGTAATTACAGAACTCTCTATATCTTTAGAGAATACATTTGGACTGATAAATTGTGTGTATTGCAATCTAAAGACATAAATTTTTTTCATAAACTGAATACAAAGAAATTTTTAGAATTTTACAGTATTCCTTTAAAACTTTGATTCATATCACTAATAGGACTAAAAGTGTCCTCATGCCAAAATGCTTTTCCATACCAACAGAAAGTATTTGTTCCCAGATGGCCCCCTCCACCAGAAGAGAAAAATGCTACTGTAATTAAAAGTAAATTTAATTTAGATAAGGGTAGGCCCCATGAGCAGTTCTTGTCTGCTGCGTGCACTGGAATCACCCAGGGTCCAAAAGAGCTTTTGACAAACACAGAGACCAAGTTCTTCCCCTTGTGATTCTGTTTCTGCTGGTGGGGAGTAGGAGCCCATGAATTAGAGGTTAAAACAAACAAAAACCCAAAATTATTGATGTTATAGCAATGTGGATTCAGGGAAAAGAACCCCAGACCTGAACAGGGCTAAGATCCTCTATGGCTAACAGCTAAAAATCTGTATTTTTCATATTTTTGTGTGTTTTTGTCATATCTCTTCTACTGAACCATATAGTTGGTAGCATCAAATTCCAAAAGCTACAGTTAAAGAAACAAAAGACTACTGATCAAATAAACCAAAGTAAATAAGTTGGGACCTGAGGATGAATGAAGGTCCTAGCAATATTTGAAGACTACATTTGAATAAATAGTCCAGTCTTCTATAATTGCAGTGAAACATTAATGAAGACACAATATTAGAAAAGAGTTGATAAGAAAAACTGAAGCTGTAAGAAGTTAGAGAATCTATTCCGGGGAATCAACCAGTGACAGTTTAGGGTCCTACGTGGCCACACTTCAAAGTCCAGTTGTTTGTATGTACATGTACTACACATATTCTTTTGTAATAGTTTCACTGGTTTTAGAAAACTGTGATCCAAGACTGCGTACTGCTATGAATTATATAAGTGGAGCGTTTTAAAATAGTCTATAAAATAAAAGTAATCAGGCTCAATGGTCAATGATGTAGCTGAAAATATATTTCTTGCTTATCACCAAAACAACTAATTGACTAATTTTAGTTAAAGATAATAGCAATTTTATTAATCTTAGAAATAATACTATTTGCAAAATCTTTAGGCTTACATATGTAATTCAAACGCCATCATTTTCATAGTCACTTACATTTTATGTCAGTAAATTCAACACTGCATTTACAACAACAATAGATATCACTTAATAAGAACCTAATATATGCTATACAATTTATTATTTTACATAGTGTTCAAGTGTTTATTATGTGAATTTCATGGACAGGTAAACTGAGACTCAGAAAAAATATATCATGAATGTAGATAGATATTTTGTAGCAAAATAATGATTATAATTCACGTCAGTATTTTTTTGTGTTGAGGTAGCCCACCTTGACTTAAAACTTGTGATACACCTGCCTCAGCTTACCAAGTTTGGAATTAAAGGTCAGGTGCGCACCACCATGCTCAACACTCAGACCAGTTTTGTTCCAAGGAACAAACATATTCTATCTCACAATAATTCACTTGAGTCTTGTTTGATTCTGTTGAATATTAACATCAACTCAAATTAATTTTTAGGTAAAATTGAATTTAAATATAGTTTAAATAATTGTCTGCAAAAATGATACTATTAATATGGCTAAAGATGAAAAGCAGTAAAAAGTGAATGTATTTGCATTGAAGAACCTTCTTGTGAGCCTGGGTGACAGGAAAATATGACACAGCCTTGGGAAGTAATGCACCTGTGACTAAACACTCTCCCTACTCTGTCTCTGAGCATGAGCACCAGGGAATATAAAATGAGAGAAAAAAAAGCACAGGAAAAAAGTTAATAAATGCAGAAAATCAGAGGCATAAAAATAGAATACAAATGAGTTTATTATGTATGTTAATGGATCATCCACCTTTAGATCTGGAAAAGAAATTATCTGACACAAGATAAATGTTACCAGGGGAGAAGAAGATGTGACAGGGAAACAGAATGACCTGCATCTGTTCTGAATGGGAGAAATGCTCAGGCCTTCATCTACCAAGATGGCCAGTGGATGGTCAGTGTCTTTGTGATGAGATTCTCAAACTTAAACCAGGCCACAGAAAAGATATGAATGTGGAAGGGGAAAGGAGAAGCCAGCAGAGTGTTGTCACATTTTAATGTTTCCCTAAAAATTATATAATTGGTTTTCTAATAGCAATTTTATGATTACTATAAAGTGCCTAGAATGAAGATAGATACACTATGGTAAAGAATTTATTTTGATTAAATAAAAGTGGGAGAAAAATACAAAGCAAGCTAAAGCTTTTATCTTTCTTCATAAAGGTTTTAGTCTATATACGGAAAGCAGCTAGCAAAAGTACCCACAATTTTTCTGAGATAATGCCATTGATGAGTCAAAATTCATAAAAGGGTTAGCAAACCCTAAGAAGTAGGTTGCAGTTGCAACTCAACTATCCAGAACCATTCAAGAGCTCAATGTAAATTTTTGTACCAAGGTCCCAGCAGAGTTGGAAATATTCACATCTGAATGGCCATGGAGTCATTTGCAAATGCCTCCAGGAGGGAGGGGCAATCTGGCTACAAGCAAAAGTCATTGGAAGTGATATGCCTGCCACAGGAAGTGACTGAAGGGAGGGACACCACCAGGAGTGGAGCATGATGGTTCTACATGAAGACAGTGCAGGGAGGGACTGAGTGTCTTCCTTGGTCTCCCCCATAGACCATCAAGCTAGCACACTCTGCAAGAGGGGAAGAAGAACCACTAAGAGACGGGATCCACAGGAAGGAAAATACTTTAACCATGAGGAGTTCCTTCCTTTTCTTCGATGAAAATGTGTGCTGAGAGCAAGCTGACAGATGAAGTTGCCTTTGCAAAATAGTCCCTGAGGTGACTCCCCTCATGATTATGGAGAAAGATTTGGATTCGTGAAAGGATTCTACCATGGTTCCCAAGAAGGCAAGAGTAGAAATAGAAAATATGAGATACTTCCAATAGGACAAAGTTGGAAATTTGGGAAAGTCCCATCTTCCTAACATGACAGAGAAAATACAGGTCAGAGAGTCAAGTCATAGACTTGTGAAGGCACAAGAGCTCCATGGCCTCACCAGGAACTCAGTGCCAACTTAGGAGGGAGTCACTGTGGTAGAAAGAGGCATCAGGCTTAGTACCAGGTGAAAGGCTGGATCCAGGGATGGTGACACGGTGGTAGCAAGCTGGGGAGTCCAGCTCTTCTGCAAGTGGCTCCACTGACTACCAGAAGGGTCAGGCAGGAGCTACAGCACCAAGCCCACCCTGGCCTCAGCCAGCACATCTTCTGTGCATTCTCCTAAATGGCCTCCCTGTTCCCTTCTGCTCCCTCAATGTCCATTCACCATAAATGCTAGAGAGACATTTTTAAGAAACTTTTTATTTAGGAATAATGTTAGACTCATGAGAAAGTTACAAAAATAACAGCAATGCTGAGCCCATAACTCATAGCTCCCACAAATGAAAATGTTTTTCATAACCATAGTGCATAATCAAACAAGGAAATTTAATTGGTACAAGAGTATGAACTGGAGACACTCTGGTCCTAGTTGCAGCTTACAGCAGCTTGAGCCCTGCCTCAGGGGAAGAAAAGAAACAACCACAGCAAAAAAAAAAAAAAAAAAAGGCTCTCCACTTTTTTTTTTTTTCCTTTTTTCTCTTTCCCCAGATTTTTGGGTTTAGCAAAGCTTAGTTTAGATTATCAGTGGCTGGGAAAGATAGGTGTGGGAGTTTCAATAATGTCCCCCAATAGATTCAAAAGTTTATTATAATTGTAAATTGTCTCCAGCCAATTCTGGCTGGAGGAGGTGTGTCACCTTGGCCAGATCCTAGGGTTCAGCCCTAAAGTGTTCCTGGGGTGGGTCTGGAATTCTAGCTATACATATGCAAAAAGCAGTCTGAGCTCAAGCCTAGAGTTCCTCTTGTTTTGCTAGTTTTGGAGTGTGCTTGCTTGCTTGCTGCTGGTGGTGGGTTAACTCTCTCTCTCCTTGGATCTGTGAAAGGGAGCCAGCCTTTTTCCTTAACTTCCCCTGGGTCTGTTACTTAATAAATACCTTTCCTCCCCAAAACTGTGCCTGGTTTGGAGATTCATCCCATGAGCGTGTGACTGACTATGACAATAGGCCAGTCCCTGCTCGGGCTCCAGCAGGAACTCTCATCACAGACATTACCAGCCCACATGGAGACCCAGAGCTCAGCAGTGAAGGATACTGCCCAGCCCCCTGAGCTGCAGGGACAAGAAGAAAAGGCAGGTGTGACTCAGCCACCTTCACCAAGTTCTACACACACTTAAAAAATATTAAAAAGAAAGAAAGAAAGTTGGTGAGACATTCTGTATGTGGGATGGAGGGAACTGGTCAATAAAGTGAAGAGGCATGGGTACTCCCTGTGGGCACAGCATCTGCCCTCTAGAGGGGAAAGGTGGAACCCAGTCCTGTGATCACCAGGCTGGTGAAGAGCATAAGGCATATTGGGGTGTGGGGTAACACAAAGGGGATTAGTACCTGCAGCTCCGCAGGTGGGGAGGAGGCTTGTGAGCCCACAGCCTGAGCATTTAGCTGCAAGGTGCTACAGTCTAGTGAAGAATAGAACCTGTCTGGGGACAGAACACCTCAGACAGTACAAATATTTGTTAAGTTTAAACCTAGTTGTGTAACATTGTTTTGGGCAGGACATGCTGAACAGCACCCCTCAGAGGGCTTTGTTCCAATTCCAACTAGAGAGCAAAAGTTCTCTGGCAGGCACCTGCCATAGGGGTAACAGGTAGATCTTTAAAACCCAAACAGCAGGGAAACAGAGAGCAAAGAGGGACAAGTAGTTTTGCTCTGAATACCCCTGAGCTCCAGTAGCAAGACACAGTGGTGACTGGAACCAGAGAAGATCTCTGACCTCCATACTATATTACATAATAGACACCAGCCCAGAATCGCTGGCACACCTGTAACCTCTGCAACTAACACATCTGTGGTTACAATGCTATTCCAAACCCAAACGATGCACAGACAGAACTCACCGCATACACAACAAGAACCTATATTGGCCCCAGCATCAAGAAAACTAGACCCTTATCCAGAAATAGATAGAAACCAATGTGAAAAAATAAATTAAAAAAAAAAAAAAACAATTCAAGCTGAGACTGCCCAAACTAGGACCCATAGTCCCACAATGGAAGAGGCCAGTGAGAATGCAGAAGAGACAGTAAAACTGCAATCCCAAAGAGAAAATAAAATAACTCCTTCTCATAACTGCAATAAGATCATGACCAGGATGTTGGCTGAAATGGAAATTGTTGAAAAAGATATAAATGAGATGAAACTCAACAGTACAAGCATAGACATTAGACTGAACTTCAAGGATAAAAAAACAGAGTGACTTCAAAAACCCATTAAGCAAATTAAAGGTGAACCAATTATGGGAGTAGCTAGATAATCATCTGATTAAGTTTGATGGGGACTTAACCAAACTCAAGAAGGGATTCCAGAAAACATTAGCAAAAACAAAACTAGATTGGCAATTGGAACTCACCAAAGAAATGGAGACTATGTACAAAAATATAACAGAAACCAAAAATCAAACAGAGGTTTTAAAAGCCTCCTTTGCATCCTTCAGTCCCAGAGTTGATAACCTGGAGGACAGATTCTCAGCCTCGAAGATAAGATAGAAGAAATTAATAGGATTCCATAGGCTTCAATAAATTTAAAAAAAATCATATGAATAAAATATGGGGGATCTGTGGGATACCCTAAATCTCAGGATCATGGATATCTGAGAGGGAGGAAAAATCCAGGCCAAAAATAGAAAATATCCTCAACAAAATTATACAAGAAAATTTCCCTTATCTTACAAGAGAAAGGCTGTTGCAGATACAAGAAGCCCACTGAACTCCAAACAGACAGGACCAAAGAAGAACTCTCCAAGACATATCTTAGTTAGAATGCTAAAAATAGGAAGTAAAGAGAGAGTACTCAATGAAGCAAGAGAGAAAAAAACTCATCACTTATAAAGGCAAACTCATCAGAATTATTTCAGACTTCACATTGGAAACCATGAAGGTCAGAAAGGCTTGGCACAATTCTCTTAAAATGCTAAAGAATTATGGATTCTAACCTAGACTACTGTATCCAGAAAAGCTATCGCTCATAATAGATGGAGAATTAAAAGTATTCCATGATAAAAGCCAGCTCTACAATTATATGAACACAAAGCCAAACTTACAAAAGATACTACAGGGGATATTCCACACAGAAGAGAAAAGCAAACTATGTCAGGAGTCTAAAGGAGGGTGAGCACAGTAATCAAAATTATTGTGCTAATAATAACAGATGAGGCATCAACCTCCATAAACCCTCTGACATGGCAGGGTTTAAAGAAAATCTCACAGTTACAACTCTGAATATAAATGGACTTAACTCTCCTATAAAACAATACAGATCAGCAAGGTGGATCAGAAAAATGGACCCTTCCATCTGCTACCTTCAAGAAATGCACCTCATTTCTAAAGACAGAAATCTCCTTAGGGTGAAAGGATGGAAAAGAATTTTCCAAGCGAATGGAAATAAAAAGAAAGTGGTATGGCTACATTAATATCTGACAAAATAGACTTCAAACCAAAATTAATTAAAAGGGATAATGAAGGTCACTTCTTACTCAAGGGAATGATCCAACAAAAGGATATTACTATCATAAATATGTATGCACCACATACAGGAGCACCACATTTCATAAAACAAAATTTACTCAAAAACAAAACAGAAATAGATTATAATTCCATCATAGTAGGAGACTTTAATACACCACTATCATCTCTAGAAAGACCATCCAAACAGAAAGTCAGCATGAAAATAACGGAGCTTAACAACACCATCAACTAGACCTAACAGACATATATAGAACATTCTATCCCAAGGCCACAAAATATACACTCTTCTCAGCAGCCCATGGAACATTCTCCAAAATAAACCCCATAGTAGGACATGAAACATGCCTCAACAAATTCAGGAAGATTGAAGTAGCCCCCTGCATACTATCAGACCACAACAAGTTAAAGTTAGAAATTAACAATGGCAGGAGCAGCAGAAATTACACCAACTATTGGTGACTGAACAATGCACAGTTAAACAATGAATGGGTCATTCAAGAAATCAAAAAGGAAATTTAAATTTTCTAGAAGTAAATGTTAATGAAAATACAACATACCAAAACCTATGGGACACAATAAAGGCAGTCCAAAAGGGTAAATTCATAGCACTAATTAACTTCATATAACAGACAGAGAGTTCTCATATTAATCACCTAACCACCCACTTAAAGTCATTGGAGCCAGTTGTGGTGGCACACGCTGGTAGGATATTGCTAAAGAGGCGGAGGCAGAAGGATCATGAGTTCGAGGCCAGCCTGGGCTACACATTTAAAAGCCGGGCTTGGTGGCGCACACCTTTAATCCCAGCACTTGGGAGGTAGGAGGATTGCTGTGAGTTCAAGACCACCCTGAGACTACATAGTGAATTCCAGGTCAGCCTGGACTAGAGTGAGACCCTACCTCGAAAAACCAAAAAAAGAAAAACTAGAACAATCCAACCCTAGGAGCTCAAGGTTAAAAGAAATAATAAAAATCAGAGCTGAGAATAATGAAATGGAAATGAAGAAAACAATTAAAAATAGATGAAACGAACTGCTGATTCTTTGAATAAATTAATAAGATTGACAAACTCTTGGAAAATCTAATTAAACAAAAAAGAGAAGGCCCAAATAAACAAAATCAGAAAAAAAGGGGAGAGCTCACAATAGACTCCAATGAAATTGGAAGAATCATCAGGTCATATTTCTAAAACCTTTATTCCACACAATTGGAAAACCTGGAAGATATGGATGAATTCCTAGACAACCACTACCATCCAAAGCTTAACCCAGAGCAGATAAAGCTCCTCAATAAAACTATCACATCCATGGAGACTGAAAATGTACTCAAAAACCTCCCCAAAAGGAAAAGTCCAGGACCTGATGGATTCTCAGCCAAACTCTACCAAACTTTCATCATTTAACTGATACTGCTCTTTCTGAAGCTTTTTCATGTTATAGAAGAGGGAATGCTTCCAAAATCCCTTTATGAAGCTAGCATCACCCTAATTACCAAGCCAGACAAAGACACAAGAAAGGAAAACTACAGACCCATATCCCTGATCAACTTATATGCAAAAATCCTGAAAAAAAAATCTCGCAAACTGGATATAACAATATATCAAAAATTTTATCCACCTAGACCAGGTAGGCTTCATCCCAGGGATGCAGGGATGGTTCAACATATGGAAGTCAAATAACGAAATCCACCACATTAATAGACTCAACCACAAAAGCCACATGGTCATCTCAATCGATGCAGAGAAGGATTTTGACAAAATTCAACACCCCTTCATGATCCAAAAACTGGAGAGGCTGGGCATAGATAGCTTAAACATCAACATAATAAAGGTAATATACAAAACTCCTAAAGCCCAAATCATACTATTTGGGCAAAGACTCAAGGAGTTCCCACTTGAATCAGGAACAATAAAGCAGACTTAAAACTCACCCACCAAGACTCAGGGAACTGAGCAGAAGAGGAGGCAGAAAGTATGTAAGAGCCATGGTGAAGGAGAATATCCAGAAACATTGCCCCCCTCAGCAACAACACATAAAGCAGGAAAGTGGCTATCTCTTGTACACTTCATAATCCCCTACTCCATGGACTGATCCAGTATCCCCAATGAGGGGGATACCCAATTAATTGGGGACAGGGAGGAGGGAAATGGGGGTACCATCATAAGACTCTCTCATACAATGTATCTAATTATGGATAATAAAATTATCAATAAAAAAGAGTATGAACTGAACCATAGAATTATGTTTAGTGTTTTCATATATCCTTTTGTTGCATGTGTATATGTGTGAGGAGCATGAAACATGTTTGTACGCATGTTCCTATGTTTGTGGGTATGTGTGTGGGTGCTTGCATATGCATGTGGAGGCCAGAGGTCAAGCTCTTTTCCTTAATCATGCTCAGCCTTATTTTGGGTCATGATCGGAACTCACTGCTCCAGAGATCCAGTCAGCTCCAACAATCCTCCTATCTCCACCTCCTAGAGTTGTGATTACAGGTACATGCCACCATGCCTGCCATTACAGTTTTATGTTTGTTTTGATATAGGTGCTAGGGATCTGAACACAGGTCTTCCTGCTTTGATAGAAAGCAGTTTACCTGCTGAGCCACCTCCCTAGCCCCATATGTTCTTTTAAAAATAACTTTATGATATCATGGAGACCATTATCACACATGTAGATATGAGCAGACAATCATGGTCAGCCCATACCCAGCACTAGCCCCTGGCAACCACTGGGCTATTCTCCATCACTATGATTTTGTCCATTTTGAGTGGAATATTACATGAAAAACACCTTTTGCGACTGGCCACTTGAGATGCATCCAAGTTGTTATATGTATTCCACAGTTCTCTTTTCTCCTTTTGTGTTCAGTTGGAATGATAGACCAAAGGTGATTTTCCTTTCCCTCACTGAGCATTGAAGGGCATCTGAATTATTGCCAAGTTTTGGTTATTACAAATACAGCTAGTATGACCAATGACATATTAGGGTTTTGTTCAAATGGGAGTTTCCATGTCTCTAGGCAAAATACCCAGGAGTGTGAACGTAGAGTCAAAGGGTAAATGTATGTTGAAGTGATTTCTGAATTATTTTGAATCACTGGTCAGGCTATATCCCTTCTCACTTACAACCCTCCGGTGCTTCACAATCTCTCAGAAGTTAAAAACTAAAGTCCATTCAGTCAGGACCGTTCCCAGATGGGCCCCATGACGTGTCCAGATCTTCCTTCTTCCTCTGCTCTGTGTTTATCCCAGGCCAATCCATATCACAGCCTTATTTATGCTGCTCCTTTTTTAAAAAAAGAAAACTTCTTGAGAGTTTTAACACATTAACACACTGTAATCTGACCACATCCTATTACCCTCTTCTGTATTCCCTCCCCTCCCCTACCTGAATTTATGGAGCTCCCTCCTCCTTCCAAGTAGTCCTTCTGTATTGATGTCTCGTGTTTGTTCTCCTTCATCCTCTATGTCAAAATGAATGCTGATGGGCCCAGAGTTGTACAGGTCTTTGGGGGGCAATAACAATCCCTGTGGGTTTGTGAATGCACCTGTGAACTGCTTATCCACCAGAAATCCACATGGCTTCCTTCCTCATCTACGAGTTCCAGCCTTTAAATCATACTAAATCCAGTAACGATACTTTTTTTAGTCTTTCTGCAGTGTCTTTGTGAGTCCTCATTGGGGTTCCTGGAGAAAAGCTCTAAAGTGACGATGTACTTCCCTGACCTGCCTCCTCTCGGGGTCTTCATATTCTGATCAACTCTCACTCCTCCTCCCTAAATTTACCAACTACTGTCCATCTGTACAAGCCCCTCAGGAGGCCACTGGTTGTGTCTTGTCTCCTTGTAGCCACCATTCTATCAGATCCGAGGTCAATTGGTTTTCCTAAAACCAAGCTTTCCTATGATTTCAAGAAAACACATGGTTTTTGAGTTTGATCCAAGTTTATGAGAATAGAAACAATGCAATTTCTAGTTGCATCCATGTCACAAGGACAATGGATTCTTCTATAACCCACAGCACATGTTGAAAGGTGCCCTACTGACATCGGCTCTGCTTCATCCCATCTTTGCCTTACCAGTTCCTCGTAAGCCCAGGCCTGAGCTAATTATTATAATGATAAAAGTTTTATCAGAAGACCTGGGATGCCTTCCAAACATAGACCTGGGAATGGAGGAGTGCTTTTCATAAAACCCTGCAAGGGACAAGTAGTAAGAATACTCATGGCATTTTTTTTTACTACTATGTTGAAACAATCTTTCCATAATCCTCCTGGATATCCTGATCAATACCCTAGGCTCTCTCTAAGACTGGAGCCCTGGGCCATGGGCTCAGGCTTTACTGCTATCCAGTCAGTGGCTGCTTACTGAATCCTGCTGTGAAGGAACAGGTTGCTCCCCTAAGGCTCTGCTGTGCTGCCTTTGTTCCCCAAGTTTCTCCTGGAGCCCACAGTGCCCTCATCTGCCAGACTATCAGCCTCAGACACCTGGACCACCCTGTTGCTCTTATATTCTTTCTAAAGTCAGCTGTCATGGCTTCACATGGTCAGAATCCATTCCTCCCCTATTTCTGTCTGAGTCCTGTATGTTTCAAGTTCACTGCAACCTTCTAATGTGCACCAATAATAAGCAAAAATGAGATCTGATTGCCAATCATGGCCTTATTCAAGGATCTGTCCCCAAAGGGAAAGGCAGGCTCAGACCTGCAGCTAAAGTACCCGAGGCACTGCCTTGCCTCCATATCAATGTTCTTTTGCCAGAAGAGGGGAAGTCATACACATGTGACAGTACTCTGAGTTTTGTATCATGTGTCTTCATTACAACATTAGCACTACTTTGTTACTGTTTTATAAACACACTCAAAACTCAAACTGATTGTGCCCACTTTGAAGGGAGAAGCCAACCCATCATTGCAAATAAATGTTTTCTCCTTTGATTTTTTTTTTTCTGATTTCAGAATAAAAATGGGGAGACAGAGATCGGAGAGTGAAAACTGAAATTCAAATGTCATTCTGCTATTGTAATAAAGAAGCAATGGTCATTTTCTTCAATGAGATTCTACTGAATCCTTTGACAAAGGCAGACATGAGGCTAAATGGGATGTTGTTGGCCAGACAATTCTGCATAAAAGGCAAGAATACTTGAACATGAAGAGTAGTGAGAACTGGAGTGAGGCTGAGCAAGAAACTGGAGTTTCCTACAAAGATAAGAACACCCACTGTGAGGGCACGGCTGGAGGTCACATAGGAACAGAAGGTTTACACTCAGTTCAAGGTCATTTGTGTTATAGCATTTACAAACTTTCCTCTCTTGTGTCATACATGCTATGAAATCTGTAATACTGAAAAATACCTGGTATTAGTAACCCAGGGACCAAGGAGATGGCTCAGTGGGTAAAGTGCTTGCCACACATGCACAAAGACCTGAGTTCAGAACCCCAGCATCTCTGTAAAATACTGAGCATGTTGGTGTGCACCTATAATTCCAGCACTGGGGAAGTAGAGACAGGAAGGACCTCAGGGCTTGCTGGCCAGCTAGTCCAGCAGAATCAGTGAGCTCCAAAAATAATGTGGAGCATGACTGAATAGGACAGGGATGTTGATCTCTGGCCCTCATGCACATGTGCACATGTGGGCATGAGCACCTGAACACCCCTGCACCCACACACATGTACACACACCACGCTCATACATATACAAAAATGCCTTATATAAGTAACCTACTGAGAAGAACTGGATAGGTGAGGCTGAGCAGATAGGTAGGTAACAGGCTAATATGGAGCCATAGGGAGACACTGGGAAGATAGATCACCACTTTAGGGAGGGCTCAAACTCAAAACCAGAAGTTACCGTGAGGACATGATCCCTGGAATTTTTGAAAAGAAAGGAACTAACAACTAAACTCTGGTGGACCAGGACTCATTACTGGACACAGACTAGAAGGTTGAAATCAATATTTTGTGAACTGGCAAAGAAGAGCTCTTAAGCTGTCGTGGCTGTGATGTTTCACATGTAGAGGGGTGTCCTCTCTCAAAGTGGACGAAGTGATGGTTTTACACGAGGGCTGCAAAGAATATCTCTGGCAGCCTGAAGAGTAAGTCAGGAAGTGGGCTTTGGACTCAAGAGAATTCCAAGGGAACCAGCCATAATAAATTCTCTGTTCCAATTTAAGTGTCACGAAACAAGGATTAAGGTAATACTGTGACAGCTTTCTGGTGCCAGGATTTCAAAATCATCCCCAATAAAGAAAGAAGTCATTTGAATGTGTCAAGGCTCTTTTCAGACACTCTTTATCCAAAGTCCTGTTTCTGCACAAGGAGATGCTCCTTACCTAAGAGGAATTGCTGCATAACAACATCACGCACAAGTTCTAGAGCTGGTTTGCCTGGTCCAAACAGCAGCTCAGCCCTCTCTCTGCTGTGTAGACCTGGATATGTAACCTGTATCTGCTATTATCTTTTTTTATTATCTCTAAAATATGAACAAATATGATAGGCTCACGGTGCTGGTGGGAAGATAGAATGAATGAAGGCATGCAAAGCACTTAGATTGGCCCTGGAACCAGGACAGCTCAGTATATACTCACTCTTTCAGCCATAGGACTCTAAGAGATCTCTGGAAATGCTCAGAAATCTACCCCGATAGCCAGAAAACAGCTTAGAAAGGAAGCTTGTGGACATGGTCTAAAAAAAAAAAACTAATTCCTTTTTTGTTTGTTTGTTTGTTTTTCGAGGTAAGGTCTTGCTCTAGCCCAGGCTGACCTGGAATTCACTCTGTAGTCTCAGGCTGGCCTCGAACTCACAGCGATCCTCCTACCTCTTCCTTTAGTGCTGGGACTAAAGGCATGGGCCCACCACGCCCGGCTAGTAATTCCTTTTTGTGAATTAAAATAGGTTATATTTCATGGCTTTGATTTTGAAATACCTTTCTTTTTTAATTAATTGTTAATAATTAGAAACACTATATGAACAAGTCTTGTGTTGTTACCCCCAATTTCTCTCCTCCTTGCCCCAATCCACCGAGGGCCCTTCTCAATGGGATTGCTAGAACTCTCCATGGGATGGAGGGCTATGAATTTTATAAGCAGTAGCCATTTTGTTGTTTTTATTGTTGCTGCTGCTGTTGAGGTGGGCAATGTCTCTGGATATACCCCAACCATGGCTCTTATAATCGTTCCTCCCTGTCTTCTGCATTCTCTGAGCCATGGTGGGTGAGTTTTAAGTTTGCTTTACTTTTGAGCTCTTGGGAGTCTCTGAGTTTCTGCTTTTGATTATTTTGAGTATCCTCGGTGTCTGTCTCCATTACCCTTTCTTCTGTGTTTTCATTCATGGAGTGAGTGTTAATACACACACACACAAACACACACATTATGACTCTGTTAAACAAAATAATCATAGTTACCTGCTAGAACATGCTAGGTTCCATTTTTCTATAAAAGCTCACACAGCAAAGAATAATCAATACTGAGAACAACATATTACTTAACCCTTGTGCTATTAAACTTCAGACAAACAAGAGTTCAGCAGTTAAGGTGGAAAGTTATATTTTTTTTAATCTAGATCACTTAACTGCTTGTCCAAATAATATGTTTCCAAAGCTCCCACTCTCTAAAAAGCAGAAACAGTTGAAAGACCATGTTACTCATGTTAGCTGAAGCAAGAACTGAGATTCAGCATCAGCTTCCTGGGAGCTTAGAGCCTGTGTCATTCCCAGCAATACACTGATTGCTTGAGTTCAGGGTTTCCAACTTCCTTGGGAAGTGATCAAGGCTAGTGACATTTTCTCCTTTAAGAACGTTCACCTTCAAGAAATACTTCCAGGTATGGAATCTAATTCCCTCTTGTCTTCCAACTTATGTCCTCTATGGGGAGAGAGATCCCTGGTCAGTGCCTTCTTTATTAACAGCTCTTTAATTGTTAAAAAATCACTTCAACTTCAGACACAATGCATCTAACTATTTTTACTGTTTGTTGAGGGGCTGGTTTCCCAACCTATCAATAATCGCATTTACTCTTCTGGACCTCTTCTAAATTCTTTGTTGCCCTCAAAATAAATAAATAGTTCATTATATATAAAATCTCCATCCATGAGTGGTATTAACATGAAATGAAGAGTCTACAACTAATAAAGCTGAAATTACCCCTGCCCAGTTCTTTTATTTATGAGAGACAGAATAAGAGGGATAGAGACAGATAAAGAGGATTTTCAAAATCCAATAAATAGCTTTATTTTGATAGGATATACATTATCAACTTACAACTCATTATCATTATAAATTTCTTTTTATAACACTTTTTCCTAATCCAGCTTGTGCCCAATGTGGTGTGTTTATTATCAACAATTACATGTTACATTGAAAGGATTCTCTAGAAGCATGCGCATGCTAGGATGTGTAGGGGGGTAACAGGCTGCACTGGTAGAAACTTTATGTGAAACCTCAAAGCTAAAGTTCCTAACAGTAGTCAGAGGAGATACAGCATGCACCTGACAACTTCTGTTTCTTCTCTCTCAGCAAGGGAATGCTACATAAAAAGGGAACTTGATTCATTGTTCATGCCTGAGAAAATCACTTCCCATTCTCAATTTAGTTCTTTATTGTTACTTTGGTGTATTTCTGGTATAGGTTTTTGTTTTCCTTGAATCATTCCTTTTGTTTTTCCAAAGCTGGATTTTACCATTGCTGTCTGAGACATTTACAACCTACTAGAAAGTTTCGTGAAGGCTGGGAAGAGATCCAGAGCTTTTTCACCACTGAAGGGCAGGGCTGTCTTGCTGGAGACATCACTAAAAAGAAACTACTTCCCTACATGGGTGAGAGTCTAACCCTGTTCACTCACCTTTGCTAGAGCCAAGATGCTGGAATTCAGTTGCTCATGTGAACAAACCAACTACCCCACTGTGCTCTCATCGCCCAAAAGTGAGGCGGTGAGGATACTGTGAGGCTCTGGGACTTTGAAACTCTGTAGAACACAGGAAGAAACAACAGTTGTTGGCCAAGAACGTGCCGTCCACTCCTGACTGGACCAATCTGCACCTGTGATCTTCACACAGACACTTTCTGCTGGAAAACACCCTTGCTAAAGTTAGTAATAAGTAAAAAGGAGGAAATAGGACTGAGAGAACTGGAGAGAGTAGTGAGACAGGGTTAGATGGTTCTGCCATGGGCAAACTACAGATAGTGGTATCAGGAATGATTAGGCTTATCTGCATATAATGAAAACCCAAAACATATGGCTTAAACACGACAGACAAAGGAAGTATAGATGTAAGCATTTGTCATGGACTAAATGTTTATGTCCTCCCAAAATTCAGGTGTGGATGCTATGGTGAAGGTTACGGTGACTGGGATCCAAAGGTAACCAGGAGTGGTCTTGGACTTGTGCTTGCAGGCAGGCTCCTCTCATCTCTTGCCTTACCTGACCCCCGCCCCTGGAGTGGCAGGTGACTCTTACTAGAGTTCATACCTAATCCTGAAACTGATTGGTCAAAGATAGATCAACCAGCTATCTCTCTGGCTCACCTGGGTCAAGGGGATATAGTCACCTGGGAAAGGAAGTATTGCTCTCTTTTCCCCCATGGCTTCCCAGAAGAGAGACAGCTGAATCTCTAGGCCTACGTAAGGCATCCTCACCACAGGTGGTAAGGGGGCCCAGGGTTCTTTCCCACATGAACCCTTTTTTCCCCCTCATGATGGGAGCCCTCTTATATCTTCCCTTCTTTCCCTTGCTGGGCTGCCCAGCATAGATTTTATAGATATGTGGCTAAAACCTCACTCATGTGCTCTCTCCTCACTAGTCTCTCACTATTTTTTATCCTCTGGTGGTCTATAATTTTAATTCTTTAGTTTTATAGAACAAGAATTGGATACTCTTAAATTTCAAGGTGCATTCGAATTACCTTGGTATCCCAAATTTCTGGGAATCACAGCTTTCCCATTACACTATGAAGAGGTAGGATCTTCTGGAGGAAATATGATCATAAGAATGGAACCCTTGGCCTGGAAAGATTGCTCAGTGGTTAAGGCACTTGCCTCCAGTGCCTAAGGCCCTGGGTTCAATTCCCCAGGACCCACATAAGCCAGACCCACAAGATGGTGACCCTGGTGTTCTCTCTCTCTCTCTCTCTCTCTCTCTCTCTCTCTCTCTCTCTCTCTCTCTCTATCTCTCTGCTTGAAAAAAATAAATAAAATATAAAAAAAGGTTACAAAAAAAAAGAATGGAACCCTTATGAATTGGATCAGTGCCCTTATAGAAGAGCTCAAAGAGTTCACTTAGTCTTTCTGTCATCTGAGGACACAAGAAGAAAATGACTAAGGAATATGCTGCTTCCTTAATCTTGGACTTCCCAGCCTCTAAAACTGTAAAATAAATTTGTTACTTACAATACATATCCTTAGCTGAAACTATGATAGAATATATATGCTACATTAGCAGTTCCAAGTCATCAGGACCTGCAATCCTAACATTCTACAGGGCTTCCATACTTAAGGCCCAAGGTGGCTATAGAGCATCAGACATCACATTTTCAGCAGAAATAAGAGAAAGAAGGGAGGGTCAAAGAGTCTGACTCATGGCTGAGTCAGCCTGCTTTAAAGAGCTTTCCTGAAAGCCCACCCAAGGATATCAGTTTAATCTTATTGACTACCCTAGGGAAGCCAGGAAATAAAAGTGTTTATCTGGGCATATGGCCAGCTGGAAAAATATCAGATTTCTGTGAGTAGAGGAAGAATGAATGTTGGGTAGGTAACTAGCAGTTTTTATACAAAAATCTCACATAAAAATCTTTTGGTGTCTGCTCTTAAATCCTACATCAAGGATGGGATGTGATGCTGTTTTCTCCAATCCTCCACTTTTCCCAGTGGAATAGAGACAGGGATGAAAATGTATCATCAGGAGATTTTAATCAAATTTATCACTCACATCTTCTAGATTACTTTGTCAGTTTAAACACGAAAGGGAATCTTGATTGTGTGAGAAATAACAACTTATCATATCAAAGGGAGCTACTCAAATTGAAATGCAGAGCTCTGTTTGGAAAACAAAAAACCCATCCATTAGAGGGGGAGCTAATTCAACAAAATAAAGAATGAAACCAGTCAATGTTTGCAAATTCCCATGATGGGGGGGGGGGGAAGCTGGGGAGAGAAAGTTAAAGCAAGATCAGCCTATGACTTGTCATTCTCCCTGACACAAGGGATGGCTGTATGCACCCAGGTGTGTGACACATTTTCTGAAAAGGAAGGCCCTAAGCACTCCATACAGTTGTGCTTATGTTTCCTGAGACAAGGATGACAGGAGGTATGATCTGAATGCAATCGTCAGATTAAAGACAATGGGTGTTCCCTCTGCAGAGGGATACTGGCACACCTTTTTGGCTTTCTTATGATGTTGACTTGAAGTCTTTTGAGTAATTATGAGAAGCAGTATAGCTGGGTAACATGATCAGGTTACTTTTAGCATTCTGAGGAGGTTCCATGCCATTTTCCATAGTGGCACTGTGGCATTATATGAGAATACCAATGCCAGTACTGATATAAACTTTTTTTTCCTTCCTGATGTAACAGTAGGCACGGCCCTTCAGGAAACACCTGGCTCGAGGGATGATTTTTAGAAAATATTCTGGGAAGATGCAGTGATATGGGAATACCACCTGCCTCAAAGCTTTGATTCTCCTAGTCACTGTCATCCTAGGCCCAGTCCTCTGCTCATAATGAGGAGACAACTTAAGAACACTTTGAGTTCCATTCATTGTCTTAAAGCTGAAGTCATCACTTAAGGCCATTTTGGATCATCATTAAAAGATCCAGGGACTAGCCAGGCATGGTGGCACACACCTTTAATCCAGCACTCTCCAGGCAGAGGCAGGAAGATTGCCATGAGTTTGAGACCACCCTGAGACTACATAGTAAATTCCAGGTCAGGCTGGGTTACAGCAAGACCCTACATTGAAAAATCAAAAATTGGGAAAAAAAAATTCCAGGGACTGGAGAGATTGCTCAGTGGTTAAAGGCACTTGCTGATAAAGCCTGGCAGCCTGGATTCAATTTTCCAGTACCCATGTAAAACCAGATGCACAAAAATGGCACATGGGATCTGGAGTTTGTTTGCCATAGCAAAAGGCCCTAGAACATCTCTCTCTCCCTTTTCTCTCTCTTCCCTCCTCTATCTTGTAAATTAATAATAAGTAAAATGTTTTTTTTAGAAACAAGATCCAGAAAGAACATGAAAGTGAACTAGAAACTTCTGTGTCAACGGCCTAGTACAGGACATGACCATCTTTTGAGAAAATTAATTTAGAAATATATAGACAGAGAAATACTGGTATTATTTTTCTAAGAATCTAGAGTACAAAATAAAATACAAAGCTCCTAAATGTACATCATTGTTATTGCTTTTAAATTATTTAACAATAAAGATATATGCCCTGTCTGAAAGTCTCATTTCTTCAATGCTCAGAATATGGCACCAGGGAAAGCTTCATATCCACGTGAAAAATTAATAGCTAAATTTTATTTTCAAACCATGGATTTCTGACCTGCTCATGTTCAAATTAATACAGATAGTTTTTTCTTAGAATAAATGTAAGAAAAGGATAGAGAGTTAAATAACTAGTTAAATTCTGAAATAAAAATATTCATAAAAATACTAACTTGTTAATTCACATTTAATAAATGAGGTTTTTATTGTTATGCTATGCAAATAAACAAGCGACAAAAATGTGAAAAAATTCAGAGCACTACACAGCAATTCAGGGTGATCATTTATTCTGACAGTTCTAGTTTTGTTTTAATTATTCATTGTAGTACTTTATGGCAGAGCATAAATGTGTTATAGTTTTTTAAAGTTAGTTTATGTACTCCAATATCTCAGAATTGCCTTTTCCATTAAGTGTTTTCAATAATCAGAAAAGAGTCACCTTCTGAGACAAAGACTGAGATTATATATAGCATATTGTCTGTATTCATTTACTTCTACAATTTGTAGAGTAAAAAAAAAGTTAAAGCTCTTTACATTGAAATAAACTGAAAATAAGCAGGTTTTGTTTAGTCAAATTGCTAGTGCTAGATTTTTCACATTTCAAGGCTTCTCTCTGAAGGGGAGGTAAGAAGAAAACCACAGAAACCAATCAATGAAAGAAAGATTCTAGGAATGACTAATAATTATTTTAAAGGCTATTTATTGAAATTAAATCAGCATAGCCCAAAAGACTAAGGCCTACAGATTTTTTCCTCAAAATGGAATAGAATGTGGGCAACAGACTGTACGGATTTGGGGACGCATGATAATTACATGACAGAAGCACCTGTTACTGGAGGATCAAGTTTTTGGACTGTGGCTTTTCAATGGGCTGAAGACGAGAGGTGGGAAGCTGGGCTCTTCTCTACCTGCCAGCTAGCACAAGGCTTCCCCAACACTGCCTCTGACCCAGCAATGCAGGGTTTCTACATCTGGTGACACTTTGGAGGCACGGGATATTTCTTCCTCAAAAAGGTACTGACTTAAGAAAGCAGCATGTATAAGAAAAAGCACTTTAGGGAGTATGCCAATGAAAGATTCATACTCTTTATAAAACTAATGTAACAAATAATATGGGTCTCAAAATGAACAGCGGGAAATAGAAACATTTCTTCCTGCTTTATAGGCTAGAGGGCACTGTAAGATCATCTTAGGAGAGAAATCTACAACCTTTCCATAACCCAGATGTTTGCACATTAGTTATTGAACAAATATTTCTGAGGACTACATGGTGGTGCTGCACTGTTCCCTGAGAAGCACTTACATTTGGGCAGTGACACCAACTTGAAGTGAGCAGCAACGCTCATTAGAGAGCACACTCTTGTTGGCAGTCATTGCCTAATGACCAAATGGAGCCCATGAAAATACTGATTAGTCAGGTCAAGGTGCAAGGAGCACCTGTGGAAAATCATTGGTCTGAGAATTGAGTGATGACTTAATTATAAATTTAAAAAGTAAGAAACTGACACGAAATCTCCAGGATTGATATTAAAATTATACTTAAATATGAATGTAATTAAGGATTTTGTCATACACTTAATTCTTTCTGTATTTAACCTCATCCCTTTAAACAAACAATTTTGTAGGGCTGGAAAAATGGCTTGATGATTTAAAGCTGTTGCCTGAAAAGCCTAATGACCCATGTTCGACTTCTTGGTACCCACAAAAGCCAAATGCACAAAGTAGCACATGTATCTGATGATCATTTGCAGGGGCTGGAGGCCCTAGCATGCCAATTCTCTCTCTCTTTCTCCTTCTCTGTCTCTCTCTCTTTCTCTCTCCCTCTCTCTCTTTCTGCTTGCAAATAAATAAAAAATAAACATTTTTTAAAACTTTGTAAAAATGTAAGGTTAGATTTTTGTTCACTATTTTAATAAGAAAGCAACAGAGAGTTTAGGAGGCAGGCCAATTCTGCAGTATGCTGACGGAGTCCTAGACTGAAGAGATGGCTCAGCAGTTAAAGGTGCTTGCTTACAAAGCTTGCCAGCTTGGGTTGGATTCCCCAGTACCCATGGAAAGCCAGAGGTAACAAGTGGTGCATGTGTCTGGAGAGTTCATTTGCACTAGTAAGAGGCCTGGTGTGCCCAAATATTCTCTCATTCTCTATCTGCCTCTGTCTCTGTCTCTGTCTCTCTCTCCCTCTCTCCCTCCCTCCATTTCTCACTCTCAGACAAATAATATTTTTAAAAAGCAGAAGAAGGACCTTAGATACAGCTTATATTATAGTCTCTTCACTTGTTGGCCCTGCAAAATCATTAGTAATGCTTTCAGGTACTTGGTAAACATTTTCAGTATGAAAATAGGGGTTTGCTGTTCTCTTTGACATTCCTCCATCCACTTACATTATTTTACACTAAAACAACGAAGCATGGCCAGGTGCCTACTTCCTCTCCATGCACTGTGAAAAGTGTTCCCTATAGAAAAGAACCACCACTCCAAGCTCCACCTTCAGAATGTGGATGCTTGTGTTTGTGACTAGCAAGTGCCTGGACACAAAGCCCCCAGATGCCACAGAGAGGAAGCTGTGCACAGCAGAAATTGCTAGGGAATGACCGCAGGAAACAGATAACCCACAAGAGAGGAATTTCTTTGCTGAAACAATCTTAACTCTGTTGTTAAGAACTTGGCTTATTAGAGCAAATGACAGCTCAGGTATGATTGAAATGAAAACTATGTATTTTCAATAGGAAATAATTGCAAATTAAAGGTTTTATGAGCCACAGGAAAATAACTGCACAGTGATCATAAATTCCTTTCAAGGATTCAACCTTTAGAAAGCCTTCCTTAAATCTCAACTGATTAGAAGGCCTTATTATAGCTCTCTTACATGTGGCATTATGAAATTAGACCAAGTTTATAACACTTTTGAACATGTCCATAGAGGTGTTACAAGGTTTTCTGAGATGTTAAACTTATTTTTGAACTTTCAATGCTTTCTTAAGAAAGACCACGATGATTTAGATTTTCATTACAGTGTATTGAGATAACTATGTCCTTGTATCTGAATATTTTAGATGGGCATTTTCCCGAATAAATTTTGAGATGTGATGCTATTAGTGAGAATGCATTCATCTCTCCATGTGTAAAATGAAAATGCTATATTCATGTGTTCAGAAATTAGAAATGATGTTTAATTTGGAATCTGACTAGAATATCCTAGTAGGTAAATATTACAACCTTTAAATTCAAAGGTAAGGTGTGTACCTTTAATAATGAAGTGGACACACACCATATTCTCATTTTCGTCCATTCTTTCTTTAGTACGAATCTTCTTTACTACACTCAGTCCTGATGAAAACAAATTCCCAACACACAGGGTGCATGTGGCAGACATGCAGGACGCTGGCCTCCCAAGCACACGCACACTGGGACCAGGTCCTCCCTGGAGGAGCCAGGCTGTTGCTAAGCATGGCAGGAAGGGAAAGGAGACAACACAGACTGCAAATAATCCAAGTGGGAGGGAGCAAGCAAGGGCAAATTAATTTGCTGTTTATTGAACACCTATTAGGCTGGACACTTTTAGGGGCTAGGAATCTAAATTTTAAGACTTACTCTCTGTCTATAGAAGCTCCTAATTGACTTTTCTTTTAAACCTTTTATTTTGAAGTAATTTTAACCATTAAGAAAAGTTCCAAAAATTGTTCAAAAGATCTCCGCTACATACCACCTCACTCAGCTTACTCAATGTCAATATCTCACACAGCCTTATGACTGTATCAAAACTAAGAAATTGACCTTGGTGTGATTATATTAATTAAACCACAAACTTATTTATGTCAACAGTTTTTCACTAATGAATGTCCTTCTATTACAGGATTCACTCCAGTATCCTACAATCATCTTTTTGGTCTCATCCAGCAGTAGGCAGAGATCTGAGTGATGTCTCTGGTTAGTCAGGTGGAGGGAGGAAGAGGACTCCAGGAAGGGGAGCAGCAACTGTGAAGGCCCCCAAGTCAGGAGTTCTTGTCACATTCGACAATTAACTGCTGAATCACTGGAAATGTGACAGAAGAGGTGATATGAAGAAAACAATAAACTGAAGGTGATGGGGAAGAGAGAAACTGCAAGATGTATGTAAGATGAGAAACTTCAAAAAGAACAAAGATGAACAGAAAAAAATAACAAGTTCCTATGTCAACTGATAGCAATCAGCTCTACTCATTTTCTGAGTCACTTAGGGAAATGTGGCTGAAGCCGAATGGGTCATGCCAACCCGAGAACAGGATGCATAGAGGACTGGACATGCAAGGATCGGATTACCCTACAAGATGAAGACTATGTCATACAAGTCTGGGGTACCAAAAGTAGAAGAAATTTTTTGAAAGAATTGAGATTTTTTTTCACCCTCCCCCCAAATCTTTAGCATCATGAAAATTACAAAAATTGTTCAACTTTCTTAAACTTATTTTAATAGTTCGGCATTTCTTTCCAGGCCTGGAGATCGAACCTGGGATCTCATGCAAGCTGAGCAAGCACTTTACCACTGAGCTACATCCCCAACCCTTGGTCTTTTGAGACAGGGTTTCACTCTGTATCCTATGATATCTTTCAACTCAAAGTCTTCCTGGCATTTACCTCCTAATTACAAGAATGTAGGCCTGCCCTACCATGCCTGGCTTTAGTATGTTTTCTCATATTGGAAATAAATGATCAGAGTTTAAAGTTCTAAATGTTCCTGTCTGGAGTGAAAACACAATATGGTGATATTTGGTGTCATAACTAAGTACATGAGACAGAGAAAAGAGAACAGAGTACAGTTTGGCAGCCAGAGACGAGATGGGCATGGAAGGCCTGAGTGAGCCACTAGAAGTCTAGGAAGATCTGAAGCCAGCCAGGCAAGAGAACAATGAGGGAAAAAACATCTCAGTCACAGGAATCAGAAAAGAGGTGCTCTTCCCATTGATAAGTTCCCAAAGCAATTCATGCAATCTGGCCCAGCCAGGGCCAGCCACAGTGGACGAGAGTAACCAGGGTGACCTCTGCGAGCATTATTTCAGAACAGCACTGGAGAAGAATCTGTTTTAAAACAATGAGGTACACGTGTGAACTGAAGATCAGTGCTGTGCATGGAAGGAAGAGCCCCTTCAGAGTTTGGGCATGAAGTGAATAAGTGAGATGAGCAATTTTGATGAAGGACACTAAGTTCCTAGGCCAAGAGGAAGTGAGGTGGAACCTTATTCTAAGAGACATGTGCATATCTGCAGAGATCCTCTAGTGATGATGACTGTAGCTGCAGCAATTTTCAGCTATGAAAATGTCTTCCCTGAAGGTCTTTGAGAAGTAGCTGCAAGACACCTGCCTGAAGGCTGAACATCTCCATATTCATCCCTGGAAACCCCTGGAGGCTCCCAAGGTTTACTGATGCCTGCATTGCTATGGGGACAGTGCTCCTCAATGCAGGTGCTTAGGCCTTCCTTCCTTCATCGGCAGGAGCCACCTCCATCTACCTTCTTAGCACATTCTGTGTTTGCCTCTTTTCTATTATTTCTCTACTTTGTTTTGCTATGACCTTTTACTGATTTACTTTCAGCTTTTTAGTGAACTGGCTTAATGATTTTGATCTTATTTTCTCTCATTCCTTCTCTGTGTATTGTTATTATTTGCTTTCTTTGTTAATGTATTATAATGCATTAAGTCCTAGTGACATGAGTTCCTGGTTCTTCTCTCCTGTCCATGTCAAACAGCCTCTTTAACACCAGTCACCATACCCTTCCAATGCTCTCTGTAAAGAAGGAGAGGGGGGTCAGGTGCTGAGAGACAGGAGGTGGAGGAGAAGCAGGCACCTTGAGCTGAATACTAAATTCAGGATGGTTCAGACAAATAGGTTATTCATCTGTTTCAGACTGATAAGGACTTTGAAAATCATTGCATATGCAAAATCATTTCCCCCTAAAACTTCTTTATAGAACATTCTAACTGAGACATTGTTATCATCACCTCACATGGTCATTTTAAAGTGATTTCTTCCCTAACCTTGTTGCGAGGAAAGTAAGGCTTCCACAGTCTACTCTTCCATTTCTTTCCCACTTACATCCAATTAGGATTTACAGAGTGCTTAATAAATACTGCTTCATGCGGTCCTCCAAGTTATTTATGAAAGCTGCTCTAAAGGAGGGCGAAGCCGTGTGTGGGGAGCAAGGTTTGCTGTGATCTTTCTGAAAAGACTTTTGGTTCTCTTTCTGCCAGCTTTGACCCCCTCTACCTTCCTCTCTCATTACTCAGACGATTATCTTCTAGTGTCTGAAACAACACCATGATCCTATTGAAACTGTTTCTCTTCTAATATATCTCAAGTGTCATCTCCAGTTAATTGACTGAACAAAATAAAATAG
Source organism: Zapus hudsonius (assembly GCA_004024765.1). NCBI lineage: Eukaryota > Metazoa > Chordata > Mammalia > Rodentia > Dipodidae > Zapus > Zapus hudsonius. The sequence goes on from PVHP010011865.1 coordinate 33,321, forward strand.
CCCCATGCTACTTTCTTATTAATATACAATCTCCCAGAAATACAATAAACTTTTATAGCAGCATTCAAAATATCCTGATCCCAACCATCTTAATGCCTTGGCTCCTTGGAGCCAATATACTCCTAATATTCTGCTATATTTGGTCACTACATTTAATTAAAATTTTCTTTTAACAAAGTTAGAGTTCACTATTAATTTTACTAGGATGACTATACAGATGGTCCATACAATTTCAGACACAGAAGCACTTGGATGATGACTACTCCATCTTCTCCCTCGGTTCTCCTTTTCTCTGTCTTTCTGGCCTGCTTGCTGACAGAGATCCTCACTAGCATTAGTACCCAACCTTCACTCTCTTCCAATGAACAGAAGATGAACAATACTGAGGGTCATGTAGACTTTTAAAAAAATATTTATTCATTTTCAAGTAGAGAGAGAGAAAGATAGAGAGAGAGACAGAGAGACAGACAGACAACATGCACCAGGGCCACCACCTTGTGGATCTGGCTTATGTGGGTACTGGGGAATTGAACCAGGAGCCTTAGGCACTGAAGGCAAGTGCCTTAACTGCTGAGCCATCTCTCCAGCTCCATGTAGACTTTTATTACTATCTTCAGGGTTGAGGTTCCTCTTTGTGTTGTAATCCTGGGTTCTGTGTACTATACTTTCTTATGTAAGAAGTAACCATGAATTTGCGAAGCTCCTGTTTATCCACAGCCAGGGCCAGCTGTCAGAACCCTAAGGCTATGATATTGCCACTTAAGCAAAGCTGTTGAAGCAATGCCTGAAGAATGATCCTTTACAAATCTGTGAGACGGTCTGAGGGTCAACACGAGTGCCTCCTATTTAGCATATGTCTTGAACCTCAGAAAATATTCTGACAAGAGAAAATTTGCATGTGTTGCATGTGTGTTCACATATGTGCATATCATGGCACATATGTGGAGGTCAGAAGACAACTTTAATGTGGTCCTTTCCTTCCACCTTATTTGAGACAGGTTCTCTCTCTTTCTCCCTCTCTCTCACTCTCTCCCTCTCTCTCCCTCTCTTTCTCTCCCTCTCCCCAATGGGAAGCCAGACTGCCTGACTCTGCCTCCATTCCCATACCCGTACCCATAGGTGTATTGGGATTACAGATGCATGGGTCCCCTGTACCTGGTTTTACATTAGGATCCAAACTCTGGCCTCCAGGTTTGTACAACAAGCACTTTAACCACTGAGCCACATCTCTAACCACATAGAGAGTAAGTTTGAAAATAAAAATTTTTAAATATGAAAATAAGCAAATCGAAATTAAAAATCGAGCTTGGAGAGGAGGCTCAAAAGTTAAGGGCACTTGTTTACATGTTTGTAAAGTCTGACAGTCTGGGTTCAATTCTCCAGTACCCACATAATGCCAGAGGGGCACCTATGTCTGGAGTTTGTTCACAGTGACAAAAAGTCCTGGTACAACCTGACTCTGTCTCTCTCTCTCTCTCTCTCTGTCTCTCTCTCTCTGTCTCTGTTTCCTTTTCTCTTAAATACTTTTTAAAAATACTATAAATCAAAAGTTTAAAGCTGGACTCGGTTATGCACATCTTTTAGCGCAGCACTTGAGAGGCTAGTTTAAGAAACCAGCCTAGGGCTGAAGAGATGGCTTAGCGGTTAAGGCGTTTGCCTGCAATGCAGAATGACCTGAGTTCAATTCCCCAGTGCCCATGTAAAGCCAGATGCACAAGAGGGCTGGAGGCCCTGGTGTGCTCATTCTCTCTCTCTCTCTCTCTCTCTGCCTCTTTCTCTCTCTCAAATAAATAAAATATTTAAAAAAAAAAAGAAACCAGCCTAGATTACCCGGCAAGATTCGGTCTCAAAACACAAAATGGCCTTGATATTCATGAGTTCACAGTGCCTGACACTATCTGCACAAGACCTTCATAATAAGAGGAAAAGATGATGCCATCGAAACAAGGGAGAGACTAATTGAGAGGGGGAGGGGATATGATGGAGTGTGGATTTGAGAGGGGGAGGTAGAGAGGGGGAGGGAATTATCATGGTTTATTATCTGTAATTAAGGAAACTCAATAAAAAGGTTTTTTTTAAAGGAAAATGTGCTATAAAACAAAAAGGCAAGCTAAAGTCTTCTAAGATCGACTTTGGTTCAATGATAATGAAACAGTCTCTTGAGTTTCTCAGAGATGTGTCAAGGACCAGATAGATAAGTCTTGGCCTTGGAATTTCTCTTAACCTGAAAAGCTTCTTTGTTTTCTCCATCATACCAAACATCAGTGACAGACTTTGATTTGGACAATGTAAGAAACAAAAGGTCAAAACCATTATTTCAACTGCATTGAAACAAGCACTATAAAGAGAGAGACTCAAATATGGTAGTTACTGCCCTCAGGGGTTCTTCCTGCAGATAGAGAGACAGATGATGTAAAACATGGAGCCAGTGATATTAGAAACCAGAATAAGGAGGAGGGAAATTTTGATGTTCTATAGATGTTTTCACATCTGGAAACTGGCTCTGAATTCTGTTTAAACATATCCAGTAGTGAGAACCATGACAGTTGTTGACTCTAGTTTCTACACTTTTATTTATCTATGCGCTCATGGTTCCACCCATTGGCTCTGGTTTGGTTGCTAAGCAAGTCTATTAACCTCTTATACAAGATTGTCTTTTAAGCTCTTAATTCAATCATTGAGTCTTTCCCTAAGCATTCTACTCTACAGACATACACTTTCACTTATACTGATTATGTCATGGTGTCATAGTTTCACCAAAAAAAAAAAAAAAAAAAGAAAGAAAGAAAGAAAAGAAAAGAAAACTTATTGTGTGAGAACTTTACTGGGTATTTTACATCAGGTCTTGGAGCAATTATTCTAGAATCAAACAATATGTAAATGAAATGAGATATAATAAAATGTGACCATAGACCATTAAAGCTCATTTTTCTTCATTAGTTATATTCAAAATTAATGGAAGTCTAGAAGGTAGACAAAAATATACAAGAACATGCAGAAAGATAGCTTATTTATGTTACATACATGATATGCTCCGTGTGTTCCTCCTTATTAACAGTGCTCTGATAAAGACTGGAATGAATACCTTGTGCTGCCCACTCCATCTGTGCTCAAGTTCAGGCACAGGCATCAGATAACCGTATCCCTAGAATCAGCCTGCTCTTCAGTGTACCCTAGAAGCAGGAAAGGAAATCAACCTATTTTTCACTTTTTCTTCAAGGTAGGGTCTCACTCTAGCCCCGGCTGACCTGTGTAGTCTCAGGGTGCCCTTGAACTCTTATTTCGATCCTCCTACCTCTGACTCCAGAGTGCTGAGATTAAAGGTGTGTACCACCAAGTCTGGCACCTATTTTTTAAAACGTAGTATTTACTGCATTTCTAGATTTCATCACTATCAAATATTTTTATTAAAAGTTATTACTTTACTTTTAATTATTTAAATTTAAAAGAAATGGTTACACTTAAGCAATGTTCTAAACTGTTTTCCATATCTAATCTTATAAAATATTTGAATATTTTAGCCATAATTTTATATAAAAGAATTCAGCCACACAATGGATTGAGAAGCTGTGAAGCCCAGTATAAAATTTAGCATAAAGATAATTTTACTTCTATGAAAATCATTTAAAATGGCTTAAGCATGTATTTTCTGAATACAAGCTTTGCTAAGGAACATATTTTAGTTTTAGCATAACGTTTAAGTACCACCTGCTTTCAAGGGAATCAAGGTAATACATAAGCAGGTTCTGTAAGAAGGGAGCATAGACAATACTATGATGTGTATTAAATTTGACTTTGATCTTCCAGGCAGCCTAGACATAAAGGAAAACATGAAAGGATAGCTAATTATATTTGATTCATCTGATAAAATATTCATGCTCTTGAAGGAAAAAAAAACATTTTACTAGTAAATTCCAAACAGAATTTATTAAGAAGTACTAATCAAAGAAATTTAAACAAGGCACATTTAGCAATACCATTTCTTCACCAAAATACACAACAAAAAACTAAAAACAATCCTAATTAGGTTTCATAGTGTTGAGACCTTCAATAACATTTGAAAATGTCTTTACTTGAAAGTGTTTTAGTGGGTACTATTCTGAAGAAGAAAAATATATAGTTCTTTCTTGAGCCACTGGTGCATGAGCAATACTTAAATTAACAGAAAAGACATGTCTACTATATTCTCTGTATCTCTCCTCAGCTGTGCCTGACACAGCTTATGGATGGATGTTATCTCTCAAGTTTATATAAGTAAACAGTGTGGCCTCTGGTCAAATCTGAAGGAAGAACTGCCCATACCAAAAACAATCAAACAAAATTAACACTCCATTACAGAAGCTGAGAAATTAGAGAAGAGCTGGCCCAGTCAGCCAGTCTCAGTAGCATCAAACTCCCAAATGACCTCAAGAATCATTTTTGGAACTACTCCTGTCACTGCAAGGAGTACTTGCTTGAAATTCCATACTACTATACTGAAGAATGTTGATCCTCCATGTGTATGGTCTGACTTCCTGGAGCTTTTGATTAGCTAGCAGGCATTGTGGAGCTCCCAAAGTGGGAACAGAATGTGCAACGAACTTACTAACTACAAAGCGCCCATTTCTTAGAGCATCTTACAAGATTAATGTCCTATGGAACACAGTTTGAAAAACACTACCAGGACTGCCATAAAACCTTAATATTTTAGTAGCAAGTATTACCACCCAAGCCAATAATGCAAACCCGAAGATCAGTGCTGTTCCGGGGAAACATCTGGTTTTCAGCAGCGTTGACTGGTTAAAGACCTTCCAAGGGAAATCAAGCTTAAAGAATGCCCCCAGAAATCTAGATGATACAGGCTTCAGCAAGGGAACTGTTTTTCAGTGTTGGGAGGTTTTGTTATATTATTAACAAAATAACAATAGCTTTGACATGGTTTATATTAAGCTGCTAATTAGGACAATAATGTGACAAGACCAGCAGCTTCCTAGAGCTGGAGCTAGACATTCAATGTCTTCAGCCTAAAACGAAACATATTTCTATTCAATTATATCAGGGGTCATTCAAGCCATAAATATGAGCATTGCACTAATAAGAAAAATTCAAATGACAGGACATTTAAATATTACACTATTTATGGCATTTGATATTGAAAACTAGACTGTTAGTAGATAATTCCTTTTCATCTCTGTCATCGAAGAAGCTCAATAATGATAATAGCCAAGTTTTATTATACTATATGTTATAGTATATGCATGTTAAATCATTAAATTCTTATAATCATCCTATGAAATCTGTATTACTGTCATCCTTATTTAGCCAATGAGGATTAGTCTATATACCATAGAAGAATACTATGGAAATTAAGGAGTTCTTTTTTATCTCTAAATTTAGCCACTTTTCTCATTACCTAAATAACAAATTCTAAGAAGAAAATTGCTTTTAGTTAGAACTAAGTTATCTATATGAAATAATAGTGATAAGAAAATAGTAACACTGACCCTAGTAATAAGCTAAAATCTTCCAAATTTGCTACCTAGCTTTTTGTTAACAAACTGGGCATAGCTTTTCAAGGTTCTTTCATTGATTTAGATTGCCAGTATAGGGATTTTTTTCCCTCTTATTTTCTCTATATTTCACAGATCAGGCTCACATATAACATAGTCCCAAAAGACAACCTTTTTGTTTATGTTTGTGCATAGTACATGTGTGTGTTGTGTGTGTGGCATTTGCACATGTATGTGAAGTGTACATGTCTTATACAGGTGCCTGCAAAGGCCAGAGGAGATATTGGGTGTCCTCTGTTGATCTTCCTCTTCATTTCTTTGAGACAAAACCTCTTGCTGAATTTCAAGCTGCCATTTTCAGTTAGACTGGCTGACCAACAAGCCCCAGCCATTCTCGCATCTCTGCCTCCATAGGACTGGGGTTCCAGACATGCATGGCTATTCCCATCTTGTTATAAGGCCTACGGAGCTATCTCCTCAGTTCTCAAACCTGTTTTTAATAAATCCAAACTGTGACAAAATAAACAGAATACCATAGAATTTTTATTATTGACATTTATAAACTATTTCATTAAAACAGAAATTACGAAGTTATAACCCATTAAAATTTTACATTTTACATGGAACAAAACAAAAATATGTATGTATGTGCATATATAATATATATATATATATATATATATATATATATAATTTGTGTATGCATGTAAATATGCATGCATATGGTTATTCTTCTTCTAAGTAACATTTTTATGTTAATATCTTTCTGCATGTTATTCCACAGGTAAAATTAAAGCAAAAGCAAAGCAGTGCATTATTGAAGAGCAAACATAAAATATCTTATTTGATTTTTTTTCAAATTATAGTATATATAATTTATAGGTTTGTTAACTTTGGAGATAAATCATATTATAAATTTTAATTCACATCATCATTGGTTTTGTTTTGAGTTCATCATAATGTAATATGAGTATTATATACTCATAAATTACCAAAACTTCTACAAACATCATCAATGACCATGGTGGCTTGGCCATTACTGATGGGTTAGCTTCCATCATGTCTCTTTTTCTTCCCTCTAAGAAAGTGCATCACTAAAGAAAGATGTGAATCTACTTTAAACATCATGAAAAAGAAAATCATTAGAACCCTTAGGGTTTGTGAGGGCATCTAGTATACCACGGAACCAATGATGAGCATATTGGGTCACAGTATATCAGAACTACCCATATGAACACTGGCCATCAGAATGGGTCTTCACAGTCAATCTTTCCCTGGTGACTTTACAGTTCATAGAGCATAAAAAGCCTTGAGGATCATGAACCAGAGACCTGAATAAAAACTCTAATACTCCTTTGCAAGAGAAAAAGAAATATGAAGGAACTGCAACGAAATCCAATTTGAAAGTAGAATTAAAATCCTACTCAAGTTCAGAAAAAGACAAGCTTTGCTATCTTATGACACAAAAGTCATTTCATGGGAGGGCACACTTTGGTGTTTCCGAGATTACATGATATTGAAGGAATATGTTCTAGAACTCCAGGTCCCCTGAAAGTCAAATAAAGCTCATATGTGAACAGAAACCCCAGGACACCATAAACTGGCTTTCATATGCCCATCCTGACATGGACCAAGTGAAAGGCTTCTACCATTGAAAGTAGTAAACACCCACAAATCTTACTATGTAAGGAAAATACTGCCATTTTCTTTCTGGCAAATGCCTACTTATTTGGCAAGTGCATAATAATGAGGAACCCTGCGGAAGCTCAGCAAGCAGGAGCAAAGCTTATTAGCACTTACTTCTATCACCTCTGCCTCCTGGAGGCACAGGTGTGCTAGGATCAAAAGGCATGAGTTACCATGCTTGTGCTCAGACCAAAAGGTGTAAGTCACCTCATCCGGCTGCATATTATATTCTAAAACTTAGCTCACAGATATTCAGCCAGGCTGGGTCCCAACAGAACTCAATGAGAATTAGATAGGCATAATGGCCATGCACCCTAGGGTGGCAGTTGGAAAGTCTATGGGCTTCCTAGACAAGGCCATCTGGAATTGGAAGCTGGAATTGTCTAGACAAGCTGCCAGTGAGATTAGAAAAGTGGATTGTGACAAAGGACAGCGAGAGGGAAAGAGTGTGGGAAAATGGTGCGGAGTGTCTGTGTTCTCAGTCTTGAGATGTGGGTGGGAACCAGACAGTGTGACAGAATGGATACTGTTCCCCATCATTAGTCACTGAGAGCTGCAGCCCAACTGTGGAGTTCCTGCATGAGGGTTATGTGCGGTATTACAATGAGAAGAAGGGTACTGAATGTGAGTCAGGGTAGAGTCCACCTTGTCTAGGCTGAGTAGTGAGTGAGCTGAAGTCAAGCCTGGCCCTTCAGCATGGTTTTCAGGAATGTTTCTTGCAGCTCACTAAACAAGTTGAATAAGTGAAGAGCATGAGCCACAGGGTGAGACAGAGAATGCGCCTGAGCATCCTTGTGGGGCTGGAGCAAGTGTCTGTGGAAGCAAGTGTATGTGAGTTATAAACCTTGGAAACAGGTTGAACACCATGACACCTTACACACAGACAACACGGTAGAATATGGAAGTCTGCAAGTCCTGGGTGTGCCCATCTCTGCATTAAATATAAAGTGATTTTATGAGAAAGTCTAATACAAAGGGGAATTCTATATGAAAAATTTAAATTTAAAATTAACTGACAAAGAGTCCATCATGATACTATAGGTGTCTATGGCTCCTCTTTCTCTGGGGCTAGAATACTGCAGTGGGCCTCGAGGGTGATGGGCTCCCATTTGGAGCATCTGAGAAAGAACCCTGTGTCCTTGCTCCCCTCAACCCACACACAGCTTATACCTAATCAGGTTTCGGCATGTTGATCTCAACTCCCCTGGGAAGTCGTGATTTTGTAGACTACAGTCTCTGCACCTCGCCTTCCACCAGCCCCTGCAGAAGCTCCCAGTGGTGCTCGGTGAAGTGCCTTTCACGTTAAAAACAAATTCAAAAACAATAAACTTCAAATAAAAGGTATTAGAAGCACCTGGCTTTTTTTTCTTTAACTGAAATGCATTTGCTACTACTGCAAATTTTCATATCAAAACAGGTTGCTTAAAAAATTGAAGAAGAGCATAGAATTTTTTTCTTACAAAAAATTTAAGGGAGCTACCTTCAGGGAAAATCGTGAGGAAAATCAAGGAATTAAAGCCTCTGTGAGGAAAAAACACTGTAAGATAAAACAAGTTACTGGTACTGTACTCATTTGCCAGACATCACAAGGCAAATAACTTCCAGGAGATGTAGTATTCTTAAGAGACTGACTGTATTCTGTTGGATTGTATGTATGAACTTTATTTAGTACAAAGTAAACTTCATGTGGCACTAGAAATATATCCTTCTAAAATAAATCAGAAGAAATTATTTTATTTGGTTGGTTAAGCTAGAAAGTATTTTTCCTTACAATTGCCCCAACTTTATTGCCTACTTTCTGATGACCCATAGCACATTTGGAGGGTTTGTTGAATTTAATGTAGAGTCCACTAGTTATGATTTAACAATAAAGGCTCATGTTTTGAGAGGTAGGTCCCAACGTTGGTGCTATTTTGGGAGAAAATGGATGTAATAAGATATGGATCCTAGCTAGAGGAACGAGGTCAATGGGGGTGTGCCTTTGAAGGTGTACCTGGGACCTTATCCTCTCCTGTCTTGCTCCATGATGTGAGCTCCTCTGCTCTGAACCAGCCATTGAAGCCATGTTTCAGCTTGTTTTTCTCAGAAAATTTGTCATAGAAACAAAAATAAATTGTCTAGTACTCTACCAATTATTAGAATGACATTTCTCATGTATAAAGAATATTTTAAAGTTCTTTATTTTATCTGTTCTGATTTTTATTTTTCTATACTTTTATCACATAGCCAGGCATAGCCAGAATTTAGGTTATTTTAATCACTAACCAACAAAACCAATAGCCAATTGTGATGGTTATGTTTTGTTGTCATCTTGATCTTTTTAATTATCTTGGGTGGGTCTCTGAGGATGTTTACAGGAAGGCAACCTCTCAGAAAGGGGCAGAATGTAAAGAAGCTCAAAGAAGCTGGAAGTAAACATCCTTTCCTATGTGGGCCATGCAGGAAGGAAATTCCAAGGACTCAGGAAGCCATTAAGTCTGGGATAGGGTTGCAAGACCCCACCCTAAACCTATATAAAGGAGAAGAAATTCTCCTTGGCCCTCCTGCCTGTTTGCTATTCTGTGTGTGTGGTGTAAATGATGGGTTTCTCTCTCTGCTCGGACCTGTGAAAGAGGGCCAACCTCTTTCGCTGTTACAGAACTTCCCCTCAATCTGTAGTTTCAATAAATACTTTCCTCCCCCAAATTGTGCCTGGTTTGAAGATTCATCCCAGCAGCTTGTGGCTGACTGTAAACACCAATAATCTCAATGCTGAAATCCATCTGACATAGCAACATTGCAAAAGTATTTCCATTACATTGGGAATGAACTGTTGATGGGAAAAACTAAAGAGAAAAGCTCAGATTAAAGATGACCTTTAATCCCAGGACTCAAAAGGCAGAGGTAGGAGGACTGCCATGAGTTCGAAGGCACCCTGAGACAACACAGAGAATTCCAGGTGAGCCTGGGCTAGAGCGAGACCCTACCTTGAAAAACCGCACACACATAAAAGGGGGCCTATTCGTAGTTGTTTAAGGAAAACCTATGCCACTATGTATAGCAACAGTGAAATATAGTTTATGACTGTGCATTTTCATGATATTAAAATTAATATGGCATGAATTGATAAGGTAAAAATGACTTTCTTTTATCATGTGTTATGTCTGCTGTTACGCTTTAATATTTATTATCAAGCACCTAAAATGTGCCAGGGGAAATTTAAATTAATTTCAATATTAGAACATTTTACAGAATTCTTTGAAACATTTAAAAAATACTATTTCAGTCTCCTCTGTTGTCTCAAAATAATTTTTCTAAATCAGTATTCCAGAAAACATTAAACAGAACATATTATGTCATTTTATACAGTGTTCCCTCTTGTGTTTGTAATTTTGGAAATAATTACATTCCATCATTTTCCT
>PVHP010011866.1:0-44264 GCA_004024765.1 Zapus hudsonius
CACCTTGAAAAACCAAAAAGAAAACTAAAGGTCCAGTTCCTAGAACACTAAGTGTCAGTGGAGAGAGCATCTACTGACTAATTGTGGTCAGACAGCAGCGGCCACCTCGTTCTCCACTCAAGATGAACAGCAAGATTATATTCAGAGTCTAAAACCTCAGCATTGAAGTCTTCACGAAAATCCTATAGAAATGAAGCCATAGAGTGGAAAATGATGCTTAGAGACTTTTTCTCCATTTCCTAAACTGTAAAATGTTACAGTGGTCTGGACTTTGCCCACTTAATGAAAGGACTGCAGACACTTTTTGAGCTGTGTATCTGGAAGGTAGTGAGCCATCCGTGAAAGCTAGCTACTCTCCTAAGTGAGATTATCCAGGTGGAATAAATAGGAAGTTCTTGCTTTGGTTTTCTTCTAGGTTATCTGGCCTGAAGGACTCTGGAGTGGAAAAAGAGGGTTGATTATGTTAGTCAGCCATTATCATGCAGAGCTTAGTTACTGCATCTCAACTGAAGAGAAGCTCCTAGAAGGACAGGTGTGTCCTGGGAACCAACCCTATGGAGCAGCTTCTAAAAGGATTCTCTCCCGTCCTTTCTGCTGGGACTTCTAGTTCTCATTGCACATGTACTAGGACACAATCCCTTCCTGCTTCCTTGTGTACTCAGGAGTGATACTGAAGGCTGCTGCCCTTCTCATCTTTCCCGAGAATTCTAGAAGCACAGAAACTTGCTGAAATCGGTTTGCCCTTTCTTTTGGCAAGCTTCTGTAAACACAGAATACTTTAAATATTAGTATATTACACAAACCAGATCTGGGAAGCAATGTTTGGGAACACAGAATGCAGTGAAAGAATCCTCTCCAAGGCCACCAGAAGACGACACTTGTAAGGGCCATTCTTATCCATGAGTGATCCGTTGACTTTTTGATTGGCTGGATTAACTCACAGGATCATGGGAAAATCTTAGCCCCGAGCATCATCCCAAGTTGGCTTTAGAATGCTTCCAGGTACTTCTCATTCTGGCAACATCACAAACCAAGCCATTATGGAAACCCTAATTCGATGAAGAGGTAGAAAATCTAGATAACGTCAAAATAAAAAGTAAAACCACAATGATATACACAATAAGGTGAGTAAGAAGACCAGTGTTTCCAGAAATGAACTGGGAACTGAAAGCAATGTCTGGAAGTGAAACTCTGACTATGATGGTGAAGACTGGAGGAGGAGACTCTCAAGACATGGAGGCTGGGGTTTGAGCTCACTGGATGTAGAATGTTGATACTCAGACATTTGCATAAACTCAAAATTATCAAATGTCCCCAAACCAGTTCTCCCATACCCAGAAAGTCTGGGTTACAAGGAAGCATATCCATGCTCAGAATTCCTGGTGGAGAAAGAAGAGGGTCTCTATGAAAAACTGAAGCCAGTCCACTGTACTGATTGAGAGAGTACACTCACTAAATACATAGCCAGCAAATTCTCAGAATGGAAATTTAACATAGAGTTGCCCCAGCTTGGTAGTGACACAGGAATTGGGGTATGTCTGCCAATGCACCAATACAATACAGGAATTTGGGGGCATCTCTGGATTCTTGTCCTATGGCTTCAAAGGATTGAAACTCACAGACCAAAGGGTAAACTTTAGAGAGGGTTTTGTTGTTACTATAGACAGAACTTAAGCTACTTAAGAGAAGAAGAGAGGATACAGAGAGCTCCTGTCCATGAGAAGGCAGGAGTGCGGCAAAACCCAGAACTTAAGAGAAGCAAGGAATGCAGAGCTCTTGCCCAAAGAGGCAAGAAGGGGTTTGAGAAGCCTAGAACTTAAAAGAAGGAAGGAGAGAGGACAGAGAGCCCCTGCCTATGAGAAGCCAGGAGCAGGGTAAAGCCCACCTAGTGACCCAGACGGGAGCCTTTCTAGGTTTTGGATGGGGGGCTAAATTAATCAGTCCTACAGATTTCTGGGTGCTGTCTCAGAATCTCCAATCTTCCAGAAAGGGTGTTCTCTTCTTGGAAGGGGGAAATTGTGTCTTCTAGAGAGTGACTTCTTCCTAGGGAGGAACTCAGATTGAGTTCAAGGACAAACAGACCTAGGGAGGAAACTTCTTACTGCAAGGACTGGCTCAAGTACATTACATTCCTCTCTTTTATTTTTGGGGGCCCTTTCACCAACCTAAACCGCCTCAGTGGGATGCTAGAACACTTGTGTGAGCATGTGCAAAATTAATCCCAAGGGACCGTTCTTAACCTGGGCTACAAGGGAACCCGTTCTCATTGAAAATAAATGCACAGTAGAGAACTTTAAAATGTACCAACAAATGTTCTATTATGAGTAAACTCAAAAAATCAGAAATATTTGACACCTAGAGAAAGTAGGTGAACTATCTATCTATAGAGTATTATGAATTCAACCTGTTAAAATCATGACATGAAAAAGAGAATAAAGGTCAATTGAAATATATATCAAAATATTATTTTAAAAGTATTAATTTAAAAAATATTTTTAAAAATCAAGTAGAATCTCTAGAAGTTAAAAAATAAGACATTAAATCTCAATGGTTAGATTAATCAACACATTACAGAAATCTGAAGAAATATTAATAAAATGAATCACTGTTGAGGAAACTACGCAGAAAGAGTGAGATAGAGATGGAATATCGTTCAAATAAATGACACGGTAGATTAAAGGGGAATCATCCAGCATAAAAGTAACAGGAATTCCAGAAGGAGTGAAAGAATGAGGAAGAGATAATGCAAAATTGCTCAGAATCGATGAGAGATATGATTTTAAATTTAATGAATCTTAAGCAGGATGAAAAAAGAAAATTCGACTTGAACTAAACTTAGTGAAATTGTAGTAAAGACAACGAGAATGTATTTTTTTAAGAAACAAATAAGCAAAACACCTACAAGTGAACCTCAGACAAGCCATGAAGACCTTTTGCCCAGCAATAGCAAACGCAAGAAGAAAAGAGCAGTGATTTCAGATAGCTAAGGGATTTTATTACAGCCAAAGAGAATACGCATGCACTGAAGTAACTTTTAAAACATGTTCTTTATGAAGAAGGAAATTGAACTCACAATGATGAAATGGTATTTTAAAAAGAATTAGACAAAGACATCTCTAAGCAGACAGTTCTTTTAATAACTGTTGTGGCTGATTTTTATTTATATAAAAGCCATAGAGACCAAGATATTAGACTGTAACAAAATAAACTATCTGGGAACTGTACAGTCATAACTTTCTAAAGTCTTTATGTCTTGGGAGTCAAGGGTAAAAATACATGGATATCCCAACAGATAGCTGTCATTGATGTCCCCATCAACCAGCAGCAAAAGCTAACAGATACATATGTGAGGAGAGAGCAGGCACTGCATTGACCTTGGCCCAAGCCATGAGGCAACACCTGCATAGGGGAAGCCATTGTGTCCACCCACCCACAGAACTGCCAGAGGTAACAACATAGTTGCTCAGGTAATGTTTGAAACCACTAATGTGAGGTGATTCTTTGCATAATAACCTGTGATCTGAAACCAAGAAGGAAAAGGTAACCCTATATAAAACTTGGTGACAGATAAGAACAATTTGCAAAAGATAAAACGGGTAGGTGACAAGTATACAAAAGGAAGTTCTTTTTTTTTTTTTGTATTTTAGAAATCAGGTGGGAACCAATTAACGCCATAACACGAGTCCTCCTCATACTCATCTTGGTTTCAGAAATAGAAAAATCTTCGAAGAGCTCATGCTGATCATGGGTAAAATGGCAGGCTCACAGGCCAGACTGCAAGTCCCTGTCCCCTAATTCCGTTTTCACTAACAAACTGTGTTACCTTGAGAAAATGCTATGGATTTTGTGTGTGTCAGTCTCCTCATCTGGAAAAGAGATTTTTGTGATAACTGAATGAGTGAATCTATGCAAAGTACTTAGAACAGTTTATCCAGAATCCAGCCAAGACGCGTTTAGGATGACAATGTTAGTAATAATAGAAAACAGGAAGCCGTGTCCTGCTCTGGTGGAACTCGACTATCACTGGGATGACCAAGGTTTAGAGAGCAACTGGTGAGTCCCCCTAAGATTCCCATGGAGCACCCTCCCTTGGAGGCACTCCACTTGCAGGGCCACGACACAGAGAAGGGCAGGTGCATATGTCCCAGAAGACACAGATGGCATTTTCAGAGTGATATCCCTTTGTAATTACAAAACCAACACTAGCAGCCCTAGAGTATTCCAAGAGGCTTTTACAAGGTGGACATGGACATTAGCCCAGCTCTAAGCAAGAGAGTGTCCATCTTTGAGGATTCTATTCCATTCCTGAACCAAGGATGTGGTCTAGACCATGGGAGATCAGCCTGAAGCATGTACTATCAAGTGTTCAACCAGCATTGTCTATAATAACAGAAAGAGAATGAGGAGGAAGAGAAGCAGAGAACCCTTGCATCTCTATGATCAAGCAAGTCCATAGAGCATAGCTTGGATATCACAAATATTTTTTAAAAATCTATACATTGGGGCTGGAGAGATGACTCAGTGGTTAAAGTCACACAAAGACTGATGGCCCAGGGTTTGATTCCCCAGTACCCACGTAAAGTGATATGCACTCTGGTGTGTTCATGCAGAGTTCATTTGCAGTGGGAGGAAGCCCTGGTATACCCATATTCTCTCTCTCTCTCTCTCTCTCTCTCTCTCTCTCTCTCTCTCTCTCTCTCTCTCTCTTTCTCTCTCTCTCTTTGTCTCTCTCTCTCAAATAAATAAATATAGAAAACATTTAAAATCTGGAGGTGATTTAATATGTCCCCAGAAGTCCCATCATAAAATTTGCATAGCCCCATTTTTTTTGTAGTGCACATAAAAACTAATTATATTAGTCATTAGTCTTCGAGGCCAAGCTATTAAAACAATAGAATTCTTAATTCGTGTAGTGCAAAGTTTATCAGTTTTGTGTACAGAGCTTACTCAGAGCTCACTACATCACCCAAGTGTGTGGTTGGATAAAGTCACCTCTGTGGAACAAACCTTATCTTTTGCCCTGCAGTTTCCAGAAGCAATTCTTCCTAAGTTGGAGATTTGTTATCTCCTGGCTCCTTCATACAGCATTTCCTGGAATAGGTCATGAGTAGTTGAGTCAAAAGCTTCCTCAGAATTAGCTCAGTACTAATAAAAAAAAGGGGGGGTCACCATGCTACCACAGGCCTCGCAAGTGTGTGAATACACTTGTTGAATAAGACCCCAAACATGCAGAAAGAGACAGTGAATGTTCTCATTAAGAGATGAATTTTCAGAGCATTTGGTATGTTTAAAACACTATATAGCAATTGAAGTATTAGACAGGGATGGTAACCATGGAAACTTACTTACCTAAATAGGAATCACACCCACAGAATTACTTTTGCTTGAGCAACTTATTTTCTACTTTCCATCCGTGTGCAAACTGAGTCCCACACAGTATGTTTATTTATTTGCACATAGAAAGAGAGAGAATAGTTGTGCCAGGACCTCCAGTCACTGCAAACGAACTCCAGATGTATGTGACATTTTGTGCATCTGGTTTTTACATGGGTCCTGGGGAATTGAACCCTGGTCATTAGGCTTTGCAGGCAAGTGCCTTAGCCGCTGAGCCATCTCTCCAGCCCCCCACACAGTATGTTTAGAATGTATGGAAGACACAAGCTTTTTTCCTCTGCCTCACGTGGCACCTCAGGAAGGAAAATGGTATCTTAACACCTCCTCGTTGCAAAGGAGTTGGAAGTGAGGCTCAGAGTTCATTTCAAACATTTGGACAAATTCTATTCCATGTTCCATCTTTCGCCTGCCCCCTTTCCTCCACATCCCTCCCCCATGAATCCCTAACCCCAGCAGCACAAACAGAATGGCTTTTAGAGAGACTGTCAAGCTGGGACTCTTAGAACTGGGGTTTTCCTCCTGTGGCCTTGCTGGGAATGAGCCAAAGGCAGGATGGATTGTGTTCCTTGCTTTGCCTCCCCTCAGTCTCCTGCCCACCCACTTCCCCAGCCCCTGCTCCACAATGCAGGGTTCCCTCGGTTGCCCTCCCCCCACCTCAGCACTGACCTTGCTCTCCCTCCCTCACTCAGACCCTCCATTATACACATCATTTTGTACATTTTGTACAGTATCGCTTTATTTAGTCCCTCAGTTTCACTCTTCCTGTCTCCTTTGAACCTTTTCCTGGAAATCCCTCCTCCCTCTTGCCCTATCTCCATTCCAATCTAGAACCTTCTGATGGCTTCTTGGCTTCTCCATTTGTTTTATTCACATTATGTGCACTTAAATGCTGTATACGTGTATATACATTGCAGATGTTCACACCTTCAAGTTATCTCCTACTCGGTTATTGCTTCTACATTCTCCACCCAATCAGGGTCCTTCCTGCCTGCCATCTTTTCTCAAGCATCCTCTGGAGCTAGCTATTTAAAGGAATTCCTGGGGCAGGATTCTTGTCTAACCGTCAGGTCTTTTTCCGTTCTAATTCATGCCGATGCTCTCTGGGACATCTTCCCACATTGCAAAGTCATCATCTTCCCCACTAGCCATCACCTCCTGCTCTTCAAAGTGATTTCTTTGGTACCCTAAGCTCAGTGCATCTTTCTCTCCACCCACCGTCTTAACTGATGCTCAGTTCACATTGATCGGAGACCCTGCTTGGCCTCCACTTTTCTCTATTTTCTTTGTCTCACAAATGATGTTCACTGTCTTGATGTCAGCTACCACCTCCCTGCCCCCTGCTAAAATATGAAGATTTATTTCCACGGTGTCAAACTCTACCTCACCCCCCAAAGTCAAGAACAGATTTTATAGCTGGTGTCTCCAATATCCATGAACACTTCAAGCTTAATCAATTCCAACCACCCTCTCTACCTCCACAACTCCTGCTCCTAAGATCTTTCCTGCTTTGCTAAGGGCCACCCAGCCACTCATCACCCAGGGCCAAAACCCAGGACAAATCCTTAACTCCTCCCTTTTGGCCCCTTTACCCAACTAAATGTCAAATCTTGATGCTAACGTCTTGTAACATCTTGATACCAAACATCTGTGTCCTCTTCCGACCACACGGCTTATGTTCCCATCTCTGGTCTCTTCTGCTCTTAACCATATCTTACCCAGGACTCCAAGATTATTCTTCAGACACATGAATCATGTTCCCTAAATGGCTCTCTGGTTGTGTATAAGATCTCATCCTGACTCCTTAATTTGTCAGATATTTTCCTCATTTGGCATCCAGATTACCTTTTGTAACCTTAGTTCCCATAATCCCCTTCATTACCATCACACTCTTCCTCATGGCCACCTTCTCTTCTGCGAGAACCCTATGATCCTGCCACTTGAAATGCTCACTGCCCATCTCCACTGCGCATAGAGCCTGTATGCCTTTAAAAGCCATGTAAGTAATTCCTCTCCTGTCAAGCCTCCTGCTCTCGCTCCTTCATAACTTGTCTCTCTTGCAGTTTGTCTTAGATCATGAGGACAGCTATTCTTCCCCCCCCCCGTGAGATAGAAGGTGTTAGAAGCACAGCATGCTTGCTGCTCCTTGTTCCCTTCCTCACAGTGTCTTGCACTTAGTAGAAGCATCAGTCCCAGCAGTGACGTGAGTCAGGCTATAGTGTCAAAGTTAGACTCGTGATCCTATTGTGATTCCCTTGGGCTCTCTGGGCTTAGTGCTGCACATCTGCAAAAGCATATGATGGACTTCTTCCTCAGAGGATGATTGCAAGACCTAGCTATAAAATCAAACACAGATCAAACCCAGAATAAAGTTCCTGGCACAATGTATCCTTATTGTTAATGGTTATCATGAAACAAATACAATGGGTGACCTTGTTTTCTTATATGTAAAAAAAATTGTGCTTTTTTTTTTTTTTTTGAGACCAGATCTTAAGTGGTTCAAAGCTAGCCTTGAACTCATTATATGGTAGAGGCTGGCCGTGAACTCCAAATCCTCTTGCTTTTACCTCCCCAGTGTTGGGATTATAGGTGTGTGCCACCGTGCTTGGTTCACTGTGTTTATTTTCATGAATCACCCCCCTCTCTGGGCAATAAGTATTTACAGCTTTAACGAATGTATATGGTATTTGTCCCTGTAATTCCATTTCTATGAATTTATGCTAAGCAAATAAATGAAGTTCAATGCAATGTTTATCATGAAAGAGAGATGTGTTCAATGTTACAATGTCTGAAGAAGAAAAATGGTTTGTGTGGATAACAGGAAGGCAAATTTGATGCATCTATAAGAAGAGACATAAGGAGGCTGACACAATTGCTTTGGAGAGAATGTCTACACTCTATTTTAGATGGCCAAAAAGTATACAATAAGAAAAGATTTTCTGGTAAAATTCTCTTATGCATGTGTAGGAAACTGTGATATAAGAATGTGAATGTATGTCATTTAGAAGGACAGGATGTTGAGAGTTCTTTGACCTCGAGTGACTTGCATTATTTTTCTGTGTTGTCAGTTGTTTCACATTTTCTGTTTTACACTTATTTTTTGAGATAAGGCCTCATCTCTCCCAGAGGATGACCTTGAGTTTCAGACCCTCCCACCTCCCTCTCCCTTGCTAGTGGTGGGATTATGCATGCACCACTTCACCAGAATTTTAGGGTACTGGGGATTGAATTCTGCATACTAGGAAAGCATCCTATCATCTGAGCCGCATGCTCACTTTAAACACATATATTTTTGGTAACCAGAAGTAAATGTTACCAATTAGTCATATATTTATTCCTTTTTTTTTTCTGTACAAGTACTACCTAAAAGTAACTGTCACATACTTTTAAACCTCACCTCCCTGCAACTTGCAACACAGCTGTCTCCTAAGCTGTTAAGCAGTCTTCCTTTGGGTTTGGGTAAAACCAATTTCGAATGACAAAAGCACCTGGGGGGGTGCACACCTGTAGTCCCAGCTCTTTAGGAGACTGAGGCAGGAGGATTGCTGGAGTCCAGGATTCAATAGTGCACTATGATGACAGGGTGCCTGCACCAAGTTTGGCATTAATATGGTGACCTCCTGGGAGCAGGAGACCACCAGGTTACCTAAGGAGGGGTGAATTGTCCCAGGTCAGAAATGGAGTATATCAGAATGATAAAACCAAGCTAAGGAATGTCAAAGCAAAATCCATGCTCAGGAACCCTTCTGAACCTCAGTGCAGAAAGTTCCAGTGTAGAAAGCAGACTGCATGCTCAGGCCAGGGTTCTGGTGGCTGGTTGTTCTGGAAGGTTCCATCAAAGCCCAGCTACGCCTCAGCATGACAGTGGAAAGGGAGCACTGGGTTTGTCCCCTTCAGGAGCACTCAAAGTCACAAACACACCAAGAAAAGGAGACCACTTAGAGCTTGGGGGAAAAAAATCAGAAAATGAGAGTAACAAGGGAGAATAGGAAGTTATCCCTTTTATAAAACATGTATTGATACTGGTTATCAAATCACATTGATTGGGATGGAAAGATTTCCCAATGGTTAAGGCACTTGCTTACAAACCCTGATGGCTCAGGTTTGATTCCCCAGTACCCATATTAAGCCACATGTACAGAGTGGCACATGCATCTGGAGCTCATTTACAGTTTGTAGGAAGCCCTAGTCTCTGTCTCTCTCTCTCTCTCTCTCTCTCTCTCTCTCTCTCTCTCTCTCTCTCTCTCTCTCTCTCTCTCTCTCTCTCCTGTCTCAAACAAAAAATGTTTTAAAAATCACATTGTTTATTGAAAGTCAAGTTAAATGTAATAAAAAGTTGGGAGAGATGTTTTAGTGGATAAAGTGTTTGCAGTGAAAGTCTTATGACCTGAGTTTAATCCCCAGAACCCATATTAAAAACCAGCACTGGGGAGGCAGGGGGAAGTGGCTCCCTAGGACTTTCTGGCTAGCTAGTCTAGTCCGACTGATGAACTCTAGGTTCAGTGAGAATCCTTGTCATAAAAAAAAAAAAAGTTGGCAAGTAGTTGAGAAAGTCACCCGAGGTTGACCTCCTGTCTTAACATACACAGGCACACAACATGCATGCAATTCCTCTAGACATGCACCCACACACCCACAAGCATACAAACATACTTGCACACACACATTTACACACAAAAGAAAGAAAGAAGAACTGAAAGCAAGTCGCTACTAGAATTGCACAAGGCCGATGCAAAACCAACACTCTTGAAATTGTCCTTTTAAATCCTGAAATGGAGCTTGGTGTATAGATTAAAAAAAAAAAAATCTGAGTACTGCATGGTGGCATAAACCTTTAATCCCAGCACTTGAGAGGCAAAGGTAGGAGGATCACTGTGAGTTCCAGGTCAGTCTGGACTAGAGTGAAACTCTGACTTGAAAATAAAATAAAATAAATCCTGAAATGGCAGGCAATTTGAACTAAAGTACAGTTACCCTGTACGTTAACTAAAGTGACCTGGAAGGTGACAGTGTTTCATGCTGTCTCTCTGCCAATGAATAAGAGACAACAGCAATTCTCTTCTTTCAAAATCTCTCCAGAAGGGAAAGCTGAATTCGATGCAACAAGTTGAATAAAGCTGTGATGAAATTGCAAGCAAAACGATTAGACCAAATGCAACCCGGACCTTCCCAGTAATGGAGAGTCGACGCCTCCTGCATCCTGCTCTGCGTGACAATTGATGCGTGAGAACTGGGAAGGAGAAATACTCGAGCCATCCCATTTGTCATTACGTAATTTTGATGTGAGAACTGATACGCTTCCTCTCTGTGATGAGCATTTGTCATTTGTCAAGTATCCGATTTAATTAGCCTTATTTATTTACAGTTCCAGCCTTCCTGGATATGATGTTCCCAACACACAGCAAAAGCAAGATGACCAGCCATTGGGGAAAGCAACTCAAAACTCAGCTGGGAGAAGACCATTTCTGAGTTGACATCACTGTCCGTGGCTGAGGATCTGTGGTTGCCATGGTGATAAATGGAAGAGCATCCCTCTCCTTCAAACTATGTCCCACCCACCCACTGACTTCTGCGAAGGTCAAGACAAGGAAGGGGCTGTGGCACAGTGGGCAGGTGGGTTCTCTCTCAGATAGTTGAAGGAATCAGGGCTTTCTTTGCCCAAGAGCTGAGGACTGAAAGCAGCAGAAAGGGCAGAGGAGCCCAGCAGGGGCACTGACATAGTCCACGCATGTGTTTTCTTGTTTCTCTAGAGTATTCGGCAATGAGAAGGGGCCATGTGGGCTGAAGCCCTGATAGATGGACCTCTAAGTGCTTTTTCCCCTTGAGGCCATGAGAGAGGAGAAGAAAGTGTGAGTGTGCTGGGGGTAGGGGTTGGGTGCTTGGTCCCCAGGAGCCATTTAACTAATGGTTGCTTGTCCCTAGGTGTCTGAGGGACATTGGAAAACAAGAAGAAAGAGAAAAGGGGAGCTGAACCACCATCCCCAACTGAGATTTGCATGTGAGGCTTTCTCCCGTGGGAGGGAGGCTGGGGCTGGATTCTTCATCTTCCGCTTCATCTTCTTTGCCCCTCCCCACTTTGGGTCATAAAATACACATTGTAATTACACTGAAATTAATAAAGAACATTTCTTCTGCTGAACACATAAGTTACTATTTAATGTTGTTCCAAATAGAACTAAAATCACTCCTTAAATTTCAAGTGGACTTAAAAAATAATGTGCTCAGGGCTCAATCCTGAGACTGGTCTGTCACTTAGGGAAGTGACCTTATAAAGGTCATAAACCTGTCCTTTTGATGAGCACAGAGGGACACTGACACTGGGTTCTGAAGGAAGTCCGTGAACAGAGAGATAGATGGTCGTGAGAACCAGGAAAATGCAAGTATTTTCTAGGCAGTCATTCCCACTGCACAATGTCCCCAGGAATGTTCAAATGTTTATGGAGCTCTTTTGGCTTCCTTGCTAGATGACAAAACCAGTTCATCCTGATGCTTTAAATCCTAAAAGAGAGGATGAAGCCAAGTAGAGAGAGGCACAGAGGCCAAACTCCATCATTGGTGGGGTTCAGAGATGGGGACGGATGGGTTTGTCTCTGAGCGGGTCAATGTCCTGTGTTGTGGATGAAGATGGAATATTTAGGCTGCATTTTCCATCTCCATGGGATCCTGAGAGGGTATTGCATCATGGGAAGGAGATGCCGCCTGCTCTCATGGAGGCCAGCACACACACACCATTAGAGGCAGCACTTGGTAGCAGGGTCCTTTAGGGCAGCTGTTGTCATTCTAAGATGAAACGGTTCCTAATTGTGCTATTGATTTTTCCCCTCTTTAATGGATTACACTCTTGTTCTCTCTCTCTCTCTCTCTCTCTCTCTCTCTCTCTCTCTCTCGCTCGCTCGCTCGCTCCAATCTCCATGTTGAGATGCAGCCACATGCCACAGCCATGTTGAAGGATATACATGAAACTGTGCTCTGGAATCCCATGGGGCTTTGCTCTGCAAGTCACTCAGCAGGTGCAGACACTCAGAAGAAGGGAAAGAGGCATGAGACTCCATCTGTGAGATCTGTGAGCACTGAGCCCGTGCTCCCTGCCTCACCTCACTGCATCCTGGGAGCACTCAGCCTGAAGGTGTTATCATAGTCCTTTAGTAGGTGAACAATGGAAACCCAGAAATACAGACACATGGCCCAGTCACTCAGCCAGTGAAATGTGGAGACACGGCTTTCCATAGGAATCTAAATCCCTTTATCTGGAAAGAAACCATGTAGTCTTGGGGGTTTTCAAGCAATGACTTCATAATTACATTTTTTCCACATATGGATACTGTTAGGACCCTCAAATTTTTATGTTGAAGCCCTGCCCTCCAGTGTGACTATAACAGGAGATGGGATATTTGGATGATAATTAGGTCATAGGTAGGGGGTCTTCATGATAGGACCAGTGGTCTTATAAGGATAAGAAAGGTTTCTGAGATGTCCCCAGGAGTCCATAGAATGAACCTTGTGCTCTTGAAGACATTTCTTTGCTGGATTTTTTTCCCCCTTCTCTACCTCATTCTTCCATTCCCACACTTTTCAAATAAACTACATGTACTCAACAAAGCCATAATATAGCACATTGATTAATGAGTCTTCCTAATTGAATTTCAATGAGGATTGAAATTTACTTCAATTGAATAAAACTCAGGCAACACATCCATAATTTGTTTCTTGATTTCGTGAATTTGGCGAGCTGCATCTCCAGTCTTTCTTCTTACAAGTAATGTAGGTGAATTGGTTATATGTTATAAGTGCTCATCTTCTCTGCTTTGTCCCATTAATCTTCCCTGAAAAGAAAAACCAGCCTAAATCGTACCTGTCCTTAAATTTTATCACTTACTACTTTTTAAAATCTCCATATTAATCGTGATAGTGCAAAGTTGTGTATCATATTAAATGTTGCTGAAGTAAATATTTCGCTATCCAGAAACATGCATTTTTCTGGTTAATTTCAATCAATTTCTGGCTCAGTTTCAGAGGGCAAGAGTTTCAGGTACCCACAGGGGGTTATTAGAAAAATGTAGAAGTGATCTCAAAGATACAGACAGAAGCACCCATCAGTCTTTGGAGAGAGTATCTGTGTTCCAGTTTTGAGGAAGTGGATTGTCCATTGGCCAGCAAGCTGATTGGTTGGCATTGGGTTAAGGGTCCACTTTTCTCCAATTGTCTATGGTAATTATGGTAAGCCAATTATCTATGGCAAATATGATAAGGGAATAGAGCCACACATGGCTGCCTGGGCAAACTGGTTCTTCTGGGATTATGGTAATACATCCTTAGAAAATATGTCTGCATACTAGGAGACATTGAGGCCTACCAACAGGCATGAATAAAGATGAAATTATCAAGACACTGGCTAGCCTGTGTGAACTGGGCTGAGCACTTGGCACCTGCTTCTGAAAGGAAACACTTTCACCAAGGCGCAGAGATGACCAGGAAGTGCTCTGTTCTCTGAGAGGCAGGAACAGTGGTTCTGGTGGCTATATCCTTTCTTCAGACATACATTTTTTTCACTTATTCAGTTGTTTCTCAGGGCCCCTATCTGTGCCAAGTCTTGTTCTAGGTCTTCAGGATATAGTAGTGAGCTAAACAAAACCCCCTGCCCATACTCCTAAACCATAGACCCTGTTCCTCCTGGGATGGAGCATTTCTGAATGAGACATCTGGCTCAGCAGGGGAGAAGACTCTGAGACAAATAGGAAGAGAGTGATGAAAACTGGTCTCTGAGGTGGTCATCCATCTAGAGTGGTGGAAAGTAGATGGTAATGAAGGTATGTGTTCCAAGCCACCCAGCTGAGGACGCAGCCAAAACCAAACCTGAAGCATCACATTTGCACTATAAACATTCAGCAAGAAAGGCCTGAGAGAGGAGAAGGGATGGCTGGAACTGAGGTCAGAGTGGCAACCAGGGTCCGGTGTATACCTTGTGGTAGTTTTGAATAAATGTCCCCCAATAGAATTTATTATAATTGCATTTATTAAATTATTAATTGTATCCAGGCTTCTGGATGGAGGAGTGTCACTTTGGCCTGGCCTCCTAGGGTCATGATACCATTTCTAAATTGGATTCAAAATTCTAGGGATACATATGCAAAACAGCAGTCTGGCAGTCCTGCTATTTTGTGAATTACAGTGTTACAGTGTGCTTGCTTGCTTCTGGAGGTGCTGGCTCTGTCTCTGCTTGGATCTGTGAAAGGGGGCCAGCCTTTTTTCTCAACTTCCCCTGGGTCTGTTACTTCAATAAATGCTTTCCTCCCCCAAATTGTGCCTGGTTTGGAGATTCATCCCAGTGACGTGTGGCTGACTACGACATACGTGTTTCCCGAATGTCCTCTGATACTGCGGCATCTGGATAGTGCCATTAAGACATGGGTGTGTGACCTTGAAGTCATAGAGTCTCCTGGTCAGAATGGTCCCCATTTGGTTTGACGCTATCAGACCATTATCTTGAAATGTTTAATTATTGAACAAGAGGGTCCAAATTTTCATTATGCATGGCTACACACAAATTCTGTAGCAACTCATGACTATAAATATTTGTCTCTTATGTTTTAAATTCCTGAAAGCAGTGGAAGCATATTTCAATTATTTTTAATGAAATTTCATTTCTAAACACTAGTTTTAAATTCTAAATACTCTGAAAAGTGGGAAACATTCTCATCCCGATGACAACGTAGCAACAACCAATGACAGAGTTGTCACACATTTGAGGCTTTGACTCACTTTCCTTGTGAAGTCAGAATAGGACAGCATGGATGAGGGTCTCAGTCCACAGGAAGAAAACGGAGACCCAGCAGGAATGAGCTAATGTCACAGGAGCCTCTGTTAGCACAGTGCCAAGCTAATGACAGCCAGAACAGAGCGTGACAGTCTCCAGGGGAGAATGGGGATTTCAGATGAGAGGAGCCTAACCACTCACATAGCAGCAGAGGCCCCAAGGTCAAGGGGAACAGCACCTGTAAGTTCTCAGTCACCCCCCGCTGGGATCGCATGTGTAAAAGACACCAAGGCAAATGAGAAATACAAATTTCTAACACCTACCTCAGAGCCAGATGGGCAGGGCCCACTCTGTGACCTCTGCCCTGTCAGGGGTCTTGCTGTCTGTTTTTGGCCTCTGATCAGCCTTGGGAAATGATACTAGAGACATCCTGACCTTGAAATTTCAGTCCCCAGAACTGTGAGGAAATATGTCTGTTGTTTAATCCCAGAGTCTGGTGTTTTATTATGACAACCTTAACAGACAAACCCTATATAGTAAAAAGAAAAAGGAGTCACTTGGAATTAATTTTGTGTGCATTTACGTGTGTGTGTGTGTTGTGTGGGTGCATAAACACATAATCTCATGTGAGTAGGTGCTTATACACACAGGTGAGCATGCATATGGAGGCATATCATTTTTTTGAGATAGGGTTTCTCACTAACCCTGGGGATCAATGACTCAATAGACGTTGCTAATAAGCTCTGTCTCCACCTGTAGTGCTGGGCTTTCAGGCACCCACTTAGCCATCTCCCCAGCCGCAGAATGAGTTTTAACAAAATATCTTCACCTAGAATATTGCAAGTACTATCATGTTAACATGTAGTCAGGATAAAAATTGTTAATCAGATTGTATTAGTTGATTATCTGTTATTATAGTAAAACAATGAGCACAATGCTTTATAAAGGAAAGAAATGGAATTAGCTCACAGTTCCACAGGTTCAAGGTCATAAGCTGTATTGACTTGGCTTCTGTGACATCTTTATGGCCAAACATGGTGGCAGGTGGGTGTGGCAGGGAAGAGAGCACAGGGCAAGACAAGAAATCAGAAACTAGCATCTGAAGGCATGTCCTAAGGATCACTGAGATCCTTTCACCAGGCTCCACCTCTGAAATCCCAATGGCTTTCTGCTAAATTCTATCTCTTAAAGATTCATGGTTCTCCACTAGGTTTCACTTCTTAGAGATCCTCCAGCTACCAACATTGCCATCCACCTCCTTTAGAGATAGGGACCTTCAGTGGCCTGGAGTTCACCAATTAAACTACACTGACTAAGCCAGTGAGCCCGAGGGATCCACCTGTCTCCACCTCCCTATGTTGGGGCGGCAGGTGTGCACTACCATGCCTGGCTTTTAAATGTGCGTATTGGGGGTGGAACTCGAGTCCTTTAGTTTGAGGGGCAGGCATATCACCAATGACATAGCCTCTAGCCAACATATCTATAATTACAGTTAAATACACTTCCCTCCTTTTGCTACTTAGGAAAACCTTCTTCTGAATTTGAAGACAGGCTTCCACATCTTTAGAATCCACAACAGGACTAGACTTCTTTGGTGGCATGTCACTATCTGCTGGCTCTCAGATACAAAATATTTCCCATGGTAACCCAGGCAGGCAGCCTCTTCTTCCTCCTGATCCCATCCCCCCAACACCTCTATTTAGGTGCAGGGGGAGGAAGGAGGGCAGTGGGGTAGTATTGAAGGTTAGAGCAGCCCTCAGAACTCAAAGTTCCATTATGAAGAAGATTGGGAAGATGTATCACGGTCTCTACTTTTATTTAATTTCAGTCCCTGGGAGGTAGAAGAGAACTTCCTGTGTCCAGGACTTGAATATCCCAGGGGTTCCTGTAACAAATTCCTTGAAGGTATCATGTGATGACTGTATTAGACAATTGTCATCATTACCCACCACATACAAATCACAGAGATTTCTAGTATTGAATATACGATGATGCATGCCATTTTATGTCTCAGAGATTAGCTGGCATATCACTCACTGTATGAGATGATGTTTCTATGTGTGATAATATTACCAGTTTGGATATGACACTAAGGTCATCATGTTATAAGGCTTTTGTATATACATCACACATACAATATATTGTCCTAGTTTCATGAGTAAAGGTACAAAGTGTAAGAAAAACAGTCACTCTTAGCAAAATTAACACCAAAATATAACATACGACTTTCAAAAGAATCAGGAATGTAAATTTTGCAGGGACTTTTGGGGCATATTTACATTTTTTCCATGGTGTCTATGTTCATGTCATGTCATACAGATGTATAACACACACCAGCACACACCCATGCAATTATTTTCTATTGTCAGATTTAGAGTTTTATGTCTCCATCATCTACCAAAGCATCTGAATTTCTTCACAGACCAAAATAAAGGCTCAATGCTTTGTGGGTTGTCTTATTTTTACAACCTTGGCAAAGAAAGTGTCATTGATTAAACATCTGGATTCCAGGAGATATAAACTTGGCAGATTCTTGCTTGCCAAGAGGCTGGCCTGGTACCAGCTCAAGGAGAGACTCCAACTTATTTTAATGTATGCTAATCGATGCCCTATGGCTTGTCATTTGATCTCTAAGGGAAATAAAAGTATGTAGAGAAAAAGAACTTTTTATATTCATCTACATATATATGTATACACACACACACACACATATGTTTCTTGTCGTGGACAGCCACATGCTGCTGGGATGAATCTTCAAACCAGACACAATTTGGGGGAGGAAAGTATTTATTGAAACTACAGATTGAGGGGAAGTTCCATAACAGTGAAAGAGGCTGGCCCTCTTTCACAGGTCCCAGCAGAGAGAAAAACCCATCACCTATACCACACACACAGAACAGAGAACAGGATGGGTGGCCAAAGAGAATTTCTTCTCCTTTATATAGGCTTAAGGTGGGGTCTTACAACCCTATCCCAGACTTAATGGCTTCCTGAGTCTCTGGAATTTCCTTCCTGCACTGCCCACACAGGAAAGGGTGTTTACTTCCAGCTTCTTTGAGCTTCTTTACATCCTGCCCCTTGCTGAGAGGCTGCCTTCCTCAGAGACCCACCCAAGATAATTAAAAAGATCCAAGTTGACAACAAAACCTAACCATCACACTTCTATACCATAAACATTATACATATACATATACATGTATGTGTGTGTTCTTGTGTGTGTGTGTGTGTGTGTGTGTGTGTGTGTGTGTGTTCCAGGTAGGAGGAAAAGGACATCTTGAAGACAATAACATTTATGAAAAACTGCTTTATTTATTCCCTTTTATCACTATATTCAAGTACTGTATACATCACACACTGTGTGTATTTTATCATTAGATTCAAGTACTGTATAAATAATGCATATTTTATTATATATTTTTTTAATTTTTAATTCCTATATATTCTATCACTGAATTCAAGCACAGTATGTATCATGTACTATGGATATTTTAACACTATATTCAAGTACGACATATATCTTGCACCGTGCATATTTCATCACTATATTCAAGACTATATATATCATGTACTATGGATATTTTATCACCATAGTCAAGCACACATGTACATGTATGTATACTCTGATCTTGACAATTGAAAACAAGAACTCTAAAGATGTCCTCACTGTTGGCACTTGTAAACATCAATGCTCACTTAATCACTGCTGTCCCACAGAGCCCCAAATTGCTCATTCCTTGTTTTATTAGATTTGGCTCAAAATAATGGAACAAAGTTCTAGCCTGAGAACTCTTGAGAACCTATCTGTGTTTTGACATCAGCGTGTGCCACTGGATCCAAGGTGGTTCCTCTTGCTGTCAACACTTAGTTTCCATTAATTTATTAGCCCAAGATGTTTCCAGGAAGGGGGGAGACACCTTGAATGCGTTTGTTTGAATATTTCTGCTAAGCCTTTCATTTCCACTATCTCTTCTTGCCAGCAAAATAAAATATATATTTAAGTGCATAAAAATAAGAGTCAATGTCTTTGAAAAGCTCTCTCTCTCTCTCTCTCTCTCTCTCTCTCACACACACACACACACACACACACACACACACACACTTGTTCCCAGCCATCCCTGCACTCAGAGCTTGAGAAGTAGCCTTGCCCTCTGGCCTCCTAAATTATCTGAGGTGCAACTCCCTTTCAGCAAGATACATAGCTTGGGGAGTTGCCTCCCTCTCCCTGTGTCTCCTGGCCTGTCTTTGGTACAAAAGTGTTAGTTTATGGGATGCTGAAATCTTTACAGCACAAAGTCTACCTCCATCATATGTTTTTCAGGAAGGTGCTGGCAAAAGTTTGATCACAGAGGTAAAGTTGGTGTTAGTGGAATGGATGAAGGGCCTCTGGGAAGCAGAAGGCTCGCTGCTCCCTCGACCTACCATCACCCTGGAATCCAGAGCTTACTGTAGACCACCACTTCGTCAAATGCAGCCGAGCAGAGAAAGCCCCATTCATTGTAACCTCCCCACAGCCAAATTACTATATCACGAGCAACAATTCTGGGGAATCCATAATTTTCAGCTTATAGTAAATCTTCAATAATTTGGATTTCCCAGGGGAAAGTCAATATTATATTAGAAGTAATTACATGGCATTTTATAGAAAGCCTGAGCTGTTAATCATGACATAAGTGTGTGCCTTATTTGAAGGATTAACTCTATGTGCACCAGTTCAGCTTCTAAATAATTTCCTTTCACACACAAAGAAAGATAAGAATTTATAATGGAGACTAGGGATGTAGCTCAGTTAGAACAGTGCTTCCTCGCTTGCATGAGGGCCTGGGTTCAGTCCCCAGGACACACTCCTGTAATCCCAACAAGCATAAAATAGAGGCAGGAGGATCAAAAGTTCAAGGTCATCCTCAGATACACAGTGAGTTCAAGGTAAATCTCTGGACAACATGATATTTAAATATTATTTTTTAATTTATAATTGTCACATGACATAGATCTTTTAATTATTAAGTATGGAAAACTATTCTAGGAACATGGCTCAGGGGATACAGTTGTTGACACACAGATCTGAGTACCTGGAAAGCCAGACCCCACATAACAGCTCAAAACCACGGTGGGTTTCTGTAATCCCAGCATCTGACAGTAAAATGGGGGACTTCTGTAATCCTAGCATCTAACAGTGAGATGGGAGACTTCTGTAATCCCAGCAGGCTGATAGCGAGATGGGGGCAGAGACAGGAGAATTTTCCAGAAACTAGCAGACTAGCACAATGGTGAACAACAAAACAGACATTCTGCCTCACAGGAGGTAGAAGGTAAGGACCAATCCTGAAAAATTGTCTTCTGACCTCCACGGTGCTCTGCTGCACATGTATATCTGTACTCACACACATCAACATGCACATGCACCACGCGTGTGCACACACACATGCACACACACAAACCCAAAAAAAATTTTGAAAAGAAGTGTAGAAGAATAAGTAAGCTGAACATTTCCTAGTTATGCACTTGATTTTGTTTTCTAAGCCTTTGTTGGTAGGTAACTGAAACAAGCTATATGTTAGGTTTGAGAAAATAGTATTTTGACTTCTAAAGTTAAAAAGTGGTCAGAAAACAAGCATTTCTCAATACCGTTCTTTTTTTTTCAGTGTTGCCCAATGCTGAAACACAAATAAGATGATATTCTTATGACCAATGGCCTTATAATAATATAGACATTTAGAAAGTTTAAAAGGGCATAATCATATTTTGAAACATGGTAGTTCCTCAAAGAAAAAGTTAAAGAAGAATATCATGTTCCCATCTCTACTACATTCAACAATGGTCAGTGAAAACCTAACAGGTCTATGAGCTGGAGTAAAATTGGGCCACATGGTGTGAGGGTGGTCCAGGTAGCTCTCTCTGATGACACAGGTAGCCCAAGGTAGGCAGAGACCTTGAAAACTCCTTAGCACTAATGGACATGCTCACCCTAGTGTAACTCCATGTGGGCACACACTTCAAGTATGAGTCTCGGGAAATGCAAAGGTCATTGTGGCCAACCAAGGCCATGGCATTGCACAACTCCAACCACAGGCCAGACTTCAGAGTCTGGCTGAATGGTGCCCCCTGGAGATGTACAGTGTACCTCCAGCCTGGCCACTTAGAAAAGTTAAACAGTGAAGCAGATTTTACTACATATAGAGAAATTGCTTTTGAATTGCTCTCAAAGATAGCTGGTTCAGGAGGTAGTGAGGCCCTTGATCGGGGCTGCTCAAAACTACTCTGGGGCTGGAGAAGATGGTTCTGCTCATGCTAACAACCTGGGTTCGATTCCCCAGTACCCATGTAAGCCAGATGCACAAAGTGGCGCATGCATCTGGTGTGTCCACACTCTCCCTCTCTCTGTTTCTGTCTCTTTCTCTCTAACTCTCTCTATCTCTCTGCTTGCAAATAACTAAATAAATAAAATATAAACAACATCATTTAGTCTGTCCTAGGACAGAGAATTGGGAGGTATACCCTGTTCAAACCCAACCTCTAGGTTTCTGAACATCAGTGGAGGTCTGAGGACCCTGAGTGTAGCAGGGGAGCTGGGGATTAGAACTTAGGGAGTACCCAGATGCTTCCAATGCACCTCAGAACTTAAGGAGTACCCGAATTCTTGTCTATAAAGTTAAAGAATTAAAATTATAGACCACCAGAGGATATGGTATAGTGGGAGACTTGATTTAAAAGAACATGGGGAATTATAGAGTTCTCCAGCCACCAGTGTGGGGAGAACATATGGGAGAGGTTTTAGTCAAAATTTGTGCTGCTCAGCTAAATAAGCAGAAGAAGGAAAGATGGGCAGAGGGCTCCCATCATGAGGAAAAAGGTTCATGTGGGAAAGAAATCCAGCCTCTCCCTCACCACAGCCTAATGCCTGTGGTGAAGGAAGGCCTTATCTTCCTAAGGCCTGGAAATTCAGAAGGCCTTCTTCTAGGAATCCATATGGAGTGGAGAGAGGGCTGGACTTTGTTTCAGTGACTTCTAAGACCTTGGCCAAGTAAGCCAGAGAGAGAGCTGCTTGGTCCATACCTGACCAATCAGTTTCAGCATCTAGGTTTGAACTCTAACTAGAAACACCTCCCACTTAAGGGGAGGGCGTCAGGTGTGGGGCCTATGGAACTTGCCTAAAGGAGTTAACTGTCCCGTGAGGGGCGTGAGAAATCACAAAAGCTTGGGAGCTCAGGGAACAAGGATGGTGAGTGTAAATCACTGGCCCATATTCCCTTTGCCCCTTCCCCTGAACTTGCTTCCCCCTCACACTGCTCCTTTTCAGCTTCTGGTACATTCACCCTTTCAGGAGGAGTTCCCCCAGTCCCCACCAAGGCCTGCCAGGAGGCAGGAAGGGTCTGTGACTGTGTGTGTAGTGGGTGGTGGTACACACTGCACCGATGCATTTGATTAAGTTATCTTTTTTTAAATATATTTATTGTCCATAATGAGTTACATTTTTTAGTGGGCAAACCATGAGTGGTTATCCCGAATTCCCCAATTCCCCTCCTCCCCCTCCCTGATCAGTTGTATATCCTCCTCCGTGGGCTGTCTGTATTAGTCCTTGTGGCAAGGGATCCTGTATATCCTAGTACTCAGCCCGGTCTTCCTGGCCCAAGTGTGTTGTTACTGATGGGTGCCATGCCTCCGGACAGTCTCCCCCTCCACGGCTCTCACAATCTTTCCGCCCCCTCTTCCGCTCAGTTCCCTGAGTCATTAAGCTATCTTTGCAAAGTTAAAGGCTCTCCCAACACCCACGGCAAGGCTACCCAGTACTGCGCTGTGCTAACCCTCCGCAAGTCACTCAGAGGGGCAAACCAGGGCCAGGCCGTTAAAGGGGGCATCAGTAAAGACTGAGAGCAGAAAGACCCTCGTCTGGCCTAGGGCTCTCCTCGTAAGTGAAGATCTGGAATTACTGGGGTCCAGGGCCATGCTTTATCCAACTGACCCTAAAACCCCTTTAGAACCTCAGCTGTGACACGAGAAGAACCAAGGCCAAGGTCTGAGGACAGCCTTGATTCCAATACCAGTCTCTGTCCCTTCCTAGCCATCAGGCTTCAGCAAGTCTAATTAATGGTTTGGACCATCAGCATCCTCACATTCAGAAAGTCCAGGATAAATCCTGTTGCACAGGGTCCTTGTAAGAATTAATACGAAAACACAAGAACTCTGTCAGATACCTTTAAGACACAAGTTCAAAAGACTAAACTCCAACCAACTCTACCCTCCCATGTTAAGTTGAACTTGAATGAACACCTGTCTTTCCTGAGCTCAGGCACAGACTTCTGGGAATCAAAGAGAACTCCCAGAGCTTGTTCTTGAACTAGGTTCACAGTCTCATGTACAGACAGGCTAAGGGGAAACTATGTCACCTGAGGACAGTAGAAAACTGAAAAGGGGGAAATCACAACCAGAAATCAGCAGTTCACCCCACAAAACTGAGCTCACCAGCTAAAAGGGACCATATTCCTAAACTCCCAGGACCCCCCCCCCAGAGTCTTGATAATGTTCCCTTGAGTGAGTGACAAAGATGCCCAGCTCTGCAGAATGGCATGCAGCAATCCTCCTGGGGGGCATGCGGGCTTACAGGGGGGCTGCAGGCTAGCCCGGTGTCTTTCCAGGAAACCCAGCCTCAGTGAACATGGCTGCAAATGTCCCTGTGACCCAGCTCCCAGACAGTTCAAGGATGGACAGAGAGTCCATCAGAGGTGCACTGAGTGACTGACAGCCCTAACTCCTTCAGAATTGCAAAGAAAACCTGAACCCTACCACATGTGTTGAGGTGCATGGTTGGGTAAATGCCATTTCTTTTTTCAGGGCAGGAAACCTGTAGGTCCCCCTGACCTATGAAAGTACTGCTTCCAATGGAACCCTAAGTTGGGAAAATTTTCCTTAAGTGCTCAGCACATGCTGTGTCTCCAGGGACTGGTGAAGCCCTGTGGGAATCTCTTCGCCTCCCCTGAGACATACAAAGAGGAGATAATTGCAGTGTTACCACCCTGTCACGGACCAGATGTGTGGCCACAGGAATCTAGCCTAATCTACCTAAGTCTGAGTTCTCACATTTGCAGAGTGGAGCTCATATAATACCAACTTCAGGGCAGAGCTGGTGACAGACAGAGGGCGAGGGTGTGGGTGGGCTTGGCTTCCGGAGTATGCCACATACAATTCAGTTTTCATTTAGGAGGATTTTTTTTCCCCCAAGAGCCGCTTTATAGTTCTTTTCCCTGGTGGTACCCAACCCTGTCACTCACCACACTTTGCAAATGAGAGGGCTTGTAAACTTGTCTTTCTGATTCATGACAGAAAGGTTGAGACACACAGGAAGCATGAAGTCAAAATCTATACTGTCTTGAAAAGACTTTTTTAAATTTTTTGTTTATTTATTTGTGTGTGGGGGTGCACACTAGGGTATCTCTCTCTCTCTCTCTTTTTTTCTTCTCACACACGTTTATTCTAGATTAGAGTCAGTTCAGAGGATTTGGGAAAGAGATAGGGGAAAGAGCCCAACCACCATGTCCAGCCACCAGTGTGGGGAGAAGACATGGTGAGTTTTAACAGAATTTATGCTGTTCAGCTAAACAAGCAGAAAGGGGAAAGATGAGAAGGAAAGATTCAGGTGGAAGAGAAATCCAGCCCCCTAGAGGCTGGCAGGGAGACCTTACTGGTCCCTAGAGAATCAGACGTCCTTCTTCTGGAAGAAGAAGAGGCCTTTGTCCTAGGGAATCAGTTTTAGTGCCTAGGTTTTAGTTCTAGCTAGACACCTCCCACTCAAAGGGCAGGTGTATATGGAGGTGCCTGAACCGTCACAATCCCCCCTCTGAAGAAATAACCCTAACTGCTGTTAGGGTACTGGGTTGTGGAATTGGAAAAGAAAAAAGCACCAGAAAGAATGCCACTGCAAATGAATGCCTGACCAGTTTGACATGGGAGGCTGGAGAACTGAACCTAGGCTGACGGGCTTTGCAAGCATGTGCCTTTAACCCCAGCTCTCACAGTGGACATTTCCTTGCATATAATTTCAGTCTTTTTTTGTTGACGTTTTTAACAGGTACGCTCATATCATTTTGTTGCATTATCATTTGATGGCAATTTTCTTCTGCCACTAGAAATTTTGTTTGTTTGTTTGTAATGAAATTTACGTGTAGCATACATATGTGATTATAAAAACGGTGTGTCCTGCCTGGAGCCTGGCCATGAATCTCACTCTTGTTGTATGACAAGCAAAGCAGTCTCAACCATGCCTTAGAGGGATGGCCAGCTTCCAGGACAGAGACAATTATAAAGTTGTGAAGATTTGTGAAGATCCTTCTCTGAAAAAACAATTTATTTCTTTGCAAGCAGAGAGAAAGAGAGTGTGAGAGCAAATGAGAAAGAATGGACCTGTCAGGACCTCTAGCTGCTGCAAACAAGCTCCAGATGCATGTGCCATTTCGTGCACCTATCTGCCTTTACGTGGGTGCTGGGCTCTGCAGGCAAATGCCTTAATCACTGGGCCATCTCTTCAGCCCAAGAAGGTCCTTCTTGACTAGCCCACTAGGGAGCTGGATTCCCAGGGTGCAGCTAAAGTAGGGCGGTCCTGCTACATTCAGATAAGATTTTGTCTTGTGTTTCATTAAAAAACAGCATTTTAAAGGAAGAAAGCAATTTAAAGTGTTCAGAATAAACATATTTTATAAACAGTCTGTGGGAGGAAATGCTCAGAATTTGGAAAATAACAGCCCCTATAATTAAATTATTTAAAGATAATCACTGAAAAAATGTATTTCTAGTTGTATTTTTCTTTTAAAAATATTTTTATTTATTTCGGGGGGAGAGAGAGAGAGAATGAGTGTGCCAGGGCTTCCTGTCACTGCAAACATACTCCAGATATATGAGCCATATTTGTGCATCTGGCTTTACGTGGGAATGGGGGAATTGAACCCCAGATGTCAGGCTTTGCAGGCAAGTGCTTTGAACCTCTGAGCCATCTCTCCAGCCCTCATTTAATTTTTCCACACAAAGTTTAATAAAATTTGGACCCCAGAGCTTGTGAAATTTTATATCCTGGCCTTTTTTTTTGCAAGGGGGGGGTGGTATGTCACAAGATTTTCACATGTGACTAAACATTTCTTACAAAGTCCTTTATAATGGTGTAAGATATTCCATTTGTGGATATCTTCATGCCATCATCATGTTTATGGTTGTTGGACAGATTCCTAAATTCTAAATATCTCAGTCAGTAATGAGTTTCTGTGCTGGAAAGACAGGCTGAGCTTCTAATTACCGCCAAAGAATAGAGAGCTACCCTGAGTTCTGGGTGAGGGGTACTCAGTGCCAGTTAAGGCTCTTCTAGGGCTAGGAAACACCATGCAGCTTCCAGAAAGATCAAGTCCATGATCATGTCCCCTAGCAATGATGGCACAAATCCACAGTTACACCATAATAATGCTGCTTAATCATGATCAGTCATTGTCAATTTTTATTTTACTGATCTAATGTGTTACTTAAAATGGAAGATAGTGTGTGTACTAGGCAAGTGCTCTACCACCCACCGAGCTACAGCTCCACCCTTGAGTTAATTTATTCATTTTGTGTTCAAATGTTATGCCTGTATTTCTCTCAGGATCTTCACGCCATCGTGGGAATTGGTGTGAGTTCCTTAAGTAAGAATGGGCCCCTGATGCTCAACACTAATAACCTTCTAGGTTTTTTTTTTTGCTAAGTAATGTTGTTTATAGTATTTGTGATGCTTAAATTTTTTTATTTGTATTATCTTTTTTTGTAGTTTTTTCCTACTAATTTAGGGTTCAAGCACATGAGTCTATGGGGATCATTTTACATTCAAGCCACAGCAGTTGCCCCTTCGTCATGGGGGTAGGGTGAGCAGAGCGAGTGAGGATTGCTACTGAATTTCCAAACCAGGAGACCTTCACGGAGCCATGGCATTGACTCGGGTGGATGGTGCTGTCCAAGATGAAGAGTCATGGTATCCTGTGCCCCATGCACACTACTCTCCTCTCAGATTGGAAACAAAGTTTTGTTCTCAATATCTCTCCATCACTCCCTCTCATTCTCCCCCCTCTCACATCTTTCATGTTGATTTGTATGTTCTGAATTCCATATCTGCCTATCTTTCCCGTCTACTCATTAACTATCGCTTTATTGCATTAAAATGTATCTTTCTATTGTATTAATATTTATCTGGTCAATGTCTGTGAACCTCCCTTCTATAGCTAAACTTCTGTTCAACTATATCAGGGAAAGGGAACTTACTCTTTTTCCTTTTTTTAAAGACAGGATCCCATTGTAGCCCAGACTACTATTGAACTTGCTATGTAGCTGAGGATGGCTTTGAACCACTGACCCTCCCACCTCCAGCTCCTAAGTGCTGAGATCACCACCTCATCCAGTTAATATGACACTGGAGATTGAAGCCTCTCCCAACTGAACAACATGCCCTGCCCCTCCACTCACCTATCTGTCTATCTGTCTGTCTGTCTGTCTGTCTCTCTGTCTGTCTATCTGTCGTCTATCTATCTCATTATTTCCAATCTTAATGTCAATATTCTAAAAAAATCTAGAATTTTGTATTATCAATTCCAGTATCTATAGTTTCTATATTCCTGCACCCCACTATACTCACCATTGATGCTAATCACCTTTTGTGACATTTTAGCTTTCCTGTGACTCCTCTTTATGTTCTCTGGTCATCTTTTGCCTGCATCTCAATCTCATGTCGCTTCTCCTCACTGGTGGCTATGTTGTGCCTTGATTGAATTTTATGAAATTCATATACTGTCTAGTGTTATACTGAAATCACAAAACATGATTTCCATAGCATCCTTTGGTTTCAAGTGTTGAAAATGGTTTTACATATTTCATCTTTGGGTCATGTGTTGAATTGTGTCAGTACCTCTGAGTATGACTTCTTTGGAAAGAGGACCCAAGATATAATTAGTTAAGATGAGCTCATATCGATGACTGGTGTCCTTGTTAAAAGAGGAAATTTGGAGACAGACATGCAAACACAGATCTCTGTGAAAATCATCACAAGCCAAGCAATTTCTAGAAGCCAAGAGAAAGTCCCGGAACCATCCTTCCTAGTGCACGCACAGGGAATGTGGGGCAGTCATATCTCGATCTGAGACGTCTAGCCTGTTGAAGACATGAATGTACTTTGGGAGCATAATCAACGGTGAGGCCACAGTGACCTTCCTGTTGGTTAAGCCACTCCATTTGTGGCCTTGCAAATCCAGGCAGCATCATATTCTGCCTCAGCTTTTAAGCTTCAGAATTTCTTTATATACCTGGTATTACCGCCCTCACATTCATTGCTGACCACCAAGGTTCTATCCATGGTAGTGATCGAGTCAGCAGACCCACATAGGGATTATGATTTCACTGTCCACCTGGCCTACCAGACACTGATCTCTAAGGATGAAGGATGTCCATGTTCCAGGAGTCTAGTCCTGCATCACCTCTGGTTCTGCCTCCCTGGGAATATTCATCACCACATCTGTGTGAACATCTGTAAACAAGGATCCCTCTGAAGATTCCGGCTCAGTTAGTTGCTTTTCTGTTTCTAACGCTCCACATGAACAGTCCAGGAGAGACAGCTCCTGAGATGTGTTTTCTCCTGGCTATTTCTATACCCATCCACCATTCCCACTACAGCCCGTTCTGTTTCTCATCTCTCTTCTAGTCTCTGTATGTTCTCTTGAAAGGTTAAAATTTAGAGATGCTCAGAGGAGTGTGTCTCTGTAGTTGACCTAGCTGCCCAGGACATCTTATAAAGCACTTGCCAATTGGATCAAGTGGGCCCATCTGTTTCTGTCCCACAAAGGTCCTGAGACCCTATAGACAGTTTGGGTAATGGCAGCTGGGAAGAGGAGTGTTGCACTGGAAGTGACGTTCTTTTCAAGCAAGTGGACAATCCTTCTTAGATCTGAGCAGCTCATTCATAGGCCTAGGTGCTCACCTGGCTTCAGTCTCTTTGTCTTAAGCAAACAGTGTAGTATATAAGGTGAAAGGCATGAAAGGCCCTGCCACAGGTCCAGAAAAGGAAAATTTCATTTTTAAATGTTCCATATATAGACATACCCCATGAGTTTCTCTCATTCCCCCATGGCTGCACCTTTGATTTCCTTATATATTTTCTATACCAAGAACACTCTTTCTGAGAAAGTCATGTCCTGATTGCTCCTGAGAACCATTTTCTACATTTTTAATCAAAGACATGATCCTTTTAAAATTCTTAAAATATATTATTTTGGAAATCTTAGCAGTGGAATTCCTCACCCAGATTTTCAGAATACTCCACTTAATTTCTGAAACTATTGAATCTTTTTTTCTGATAATATAGTGATTGAAAAGAGCCTTTAAAGAGACAGAAGTCTAGAAGTGGGTACAAGAGAGTTTTATGCCAATCTATGCCCTGAAGACGCTCCTGTTCCAACACAGAGACATCGGATGGACGTCAGAGAGGCTCGTGTCCAGTGTGGCATGGGAAATATTCCCAGAAATACTGCGTCACGCTGGGATGTGGCTCAGTGATTGAGGGCATGCTTAGTATACACAAGGTCCTGGGTTCGATCCCCAGTACTGCAAAAAGTAAAAAGAAAGAACAGAAAAAGGAAGACGATATCAGATGGAGGCAGTGGTACCTTTATCTAGAGGAAGTGTTTCCTTTTTTAGAAATATATTTTATTAGATTTTATTTATGTTTTTAAAATGTCAATAACATATGTAGTCTATTTTGTTCAGGTTCATGCTGCATTGCCTTGTCCCCCTCCTGCTGAACCCCCTTCTTCTTCCCAACAAGACCCCCCCTCCTACTTGCCTAACATTTTTGTGACCCACTAAGTTTAATTAGTGTTACTTGCATGAGCATTAGTGGGGGGCTATTTACTGAAGCATGAGCAACTTACCAACGTCCACACTACTGAAGAAAATGTTCCCCCTTTCCCAAGCCACGAGCAATTCCTCAAGGAGGAGCAGAGCCTCCCTGACAGAATGGCCAAGGGCTCAATTAATCGTGTGCAGGTTTTATACTGTGCACAGCTTCTATGAATGAGCTCATGAGTGTAACCACCATGTTTCTTATATGTGTGTGTGCACGCACACACACAGAGGAAAGAAATACGTTGAAGTTAGGGAACCCCCCCCCCAGTGGATGGAGATTCTCATCTCCTGATGGTAAAGACACAGGAAGGTAGAAAACATTAGTGTTTCTGATGTGGAAATGAGACAAATTGAGATTATGGTCCAAGTGCAGGTGTGAGAATCATCTCTGTATCGATCCTGAGCTCTTAGAAGGGGAAGAGAGATCTCGGGGAATAGAGGAGTCGGCCTTGCCAGGAGCTCCTGGAATAACATAGCATGCCAGGAAAAAAAAAAAAAAGGTAGGAAGTCACTAAATCTAACTGGCAAATCAGCCATGAATAATTCATGTTTAAGTATTTCCCATGTAGTATCTGCAACATACTTATGCTAAAAATTGTTTATCCAAAATTAGCATCCACCAGAGAGCTTGCATTTTTATTCACTCTATCTGGCACCTCTGCATGGAATATTCCAGCCACCCTCAATGCTGGCATAGGAGGAGGAATTAGTTGAAGAGATTGAGGTGGAGTTTTTGGCATGAGTGGAAGAAACTCAGGCATGATGGTTAATATTTTTAGTCACCTTGGCTGGGCCCCAGTGCCCAGATATTTGGCAAGTATTCGTTATGTTTCTGGGAAATTGTTTTATGATGAGATTAATGATTAAATTATTGAGCACTGAGTAAAGCAGATAGAACTTCCCTCATGTGGGTGGGCCACATCCAATCAGTTGAAGACATGACTAGAAAAAGAATGCCCTCCACCAGTCAGGAAGGAATTCTGTAGCCTTTGGACTTTGAATTATAGCATCAACAAAGATTTGGGTTTACAAATTGCCAGCCCACCTTGAAGAATTTGGATTTACCTACTGTGATGATTTGATCCCTATTGTCAGTTTGACAGGATTTAGAATCATAGGAACAAACCCCTGAGCATGCTTGTAAGTGAGTTTTTAGATTGAGTTCACTGAGGTGGGAAGATCCACCCTAACTATAGGTGGCACTGTACTGCAGGCTGGACTCCTGGATGACACCGAAAAAAAAAAAGCAAGCTGACCACCAGCATTTCTCTCTCTCTGCTTCCTGACTGCTGGAGCAATGTCATCAGGGTCTCACAAGTCTAATGATGCAGAACAGGGGAGAGAAATTGGCCAGTAGGATAGCAAGACCTGCAAGTGAAGAGTATTTTTATCTTGGCTAAAAGTAGAAAATGTCCTGAACCTGTAAGTAGGAGGCAGGGGAATCTTCTTTTTCTCTAAAGGAGTTCCCCTTTCCACCATTCCAGATTGTAATGATGTGACTAAGACTGAAAGGCATCTAGACCCCTGGCATGGGAACTGGACAGACCAGCTCATTCCATTCCAGCAAACCCTTACTCCTACAAGAAACTTAAATCTGAGTCTCCATACAATGCAAATTATCCACTCAAAACCCCTCCCAACTTGGAAGCTTTTCTGCTTTACTTTACTAAATATAATTGCTTAATTGTACCCGCTTTCTGGGGACTCCTCCTGCTATCCAGGAGTTCTGTCTTCTTTCTTCCTCTTCAGATCTATAATAAAATATTTGCAAATTTCACCTTCTGTTGTCTGTGAATTTCATTAGTCAAAGTCAGGAGATAAGAACCTGAAGGCCATTTGACTCAATGGAAGTTTGGTGAAACTATGAACATGAAGCACCCTAACATCTGATTTAAAATACTACTCAAGAGCCAAGAATGGCTCTGTCACTCTCAGACATTCCAAATTCCCTGCATCATGATCACCATGCCTCCCCTGCCATGATGGACTGTATCCCCTCCAACTGTGAGCCAAACATCAACTCTCCCTCCATTTAATTGCTCTTGACAGGTATTTGTCACAGCAATAAGAAAGGTAGCTAATACATTCGCTATCAAATTTCTCAAAGTCTAGCTCTCCTCACCACAGAGATGCCTTCTGACAGGATCATGTGGATGAGATTTTTTTCTTTGTGTGGCATAAGCATACACACAAACGAATACAGCTACAAACTAGGTGATGTAATCTTCTGTGACCACTGACTATCATGTCAATGTTCTGTGTTTGGTTGAAATGTGGCATATGTATGCACATGCACCTATTGGCTCTGCTTCTCTAGAAAGACTGACTGATAAACCAAGGGTATACAGTAACCTGGAACAGGGGAGAAAGACAAGGGAGGTGTGTGATGCCTTTCACTGTGTCCTTGACCTCAGCTGCAGTTGTGGAGGCTTATCGTGCTATTTCCATCTTTCAGATCACTTGTATGAGAGAGTATCAGTCATAATTGCTGCTTGTCTAAGTTCTTTATTATAAGCTGTGCAAGTCCATAGCTAGACCTTTCTATTTCTTGTTGTCATAGTCAGCAGTTCGAGACTGATATCACAAGTGGTGACTGACAGGCTCCAGATTTTTCAATTCTGCCCCTCCAGCTTGGCTGAATAGCTGGGGATCACTTCATCCCTAGCAAACAGTGCTTCATGGTAGCCCTTGCACAGTCCTGGTATGTCCAAAACATCTTCAGGTCTCCATGCAAATCATGGTCCATCTTCCTAAAGCTTCACTGGCCCATCAGGGACTTCATGCCCTGATCCACATACCACCTCTCAGTACCAGCTCCTGGAACCATGTGCACTTCATGACCCACTCCACACATGTATTTTTCATGCTTCCAAAAGCAATACTAGGTATGTAGGGCACAGCCATGTTGTTAATTCAGAGGGACAATAAGCGCTGAAGAGTAAGTTACTTCCTTTCAGCTATCTCCTTTCAAAAGAGTTTACACAGTCTACCATTCAGTCCTTCCTGGGTGGAAACACCTCAGGCATCTCTCCAGTGTTTCAATGTGAAGCAGTTGGCCATCCTCATTCATGGTGATGTCTTTTCACAAGAACACCTTGAGCAATCAGACTCAGTGCCAGTAAGTTAAACTTGTTTGAATTTTTTTCAACTTTAAATTTTAAAATTCTCAGTTCAAGCCCCGACCATCCAGCAAACCATTGCTTAAATTTAACCTTGATCAAACTCTCTAGGCACGGGCATCAAAATGCAGCCACCTTTATGCCAGTAATGGAGTTCTAATAAAGTTCTCTTCAGTCTCTCCTTCCCCTTAGAAAGTTCGTAAGTGAAGCCTCCAAATACAATTCTCTCTGTACTTAGCATT
This sequence comes from Zapus hudsonius, assembly GCA_004024765.1. Taxonomy (NCBI): domain Eukaryota; kingdom Metazoa; phylum Chordata; class Mammalia; order Rodentia; family Dipodidae; genus Zapus; species Zapus hudsonius. The sequence goes on from PVHP010011866.1 coordinate 33,402, forward strand.
TTCAAACTTTCACCAGAATAGTCTGAAAAACTTGGCTTACCGGTCTGGAAGGCACCTTCAGTTGCAGGTACCAAGTCTATGTCCATTCCTCTAGCACACAATTTCCAGAAGACCAAAATTCACATGGTCAGATTCATCTTTGCAATATCACCCCACTCCTGATACCAAATCTGTTGTAGTCAACCACAGGCCACTGGGATGAACCTCCAAACCAGGTACAGTTATGGAAGGGATTTATTGAAATTATAGATCCAGGGGAAGTTCTATAATGGATAAATAGGCTGGCCCTCTTTCACAAGTCCAAGAAAAGAGAGAAACCCATCACGGCAACACACACACACACACACACACACACACACACACACACACACCAGCAACTCCAAAAGCAAGCAAATACACTCAAACAGATAAACTGTAGGAACTTCAGGCTTGAAGCTCAGACTGTACTTTGCATGTGTATATCTGGAATTCCTGACCCACCCCAGAAACACCTTAGAGCTGGACCCTAGGATCTGGCCAAGGTGACACCCTCTCTAGCCAAGCAGTTGAAAGAAAGCTTTAATGAACTTCTGAATCTATTGAGGGACACCCCTTCAAACTCCCACACCTACCAATGACTGTAGCTATTTACATCTCTGCCTATTTTGATTCTGTGTTCTAATAGGCTAAAAGATTGTCACTGAAGTTCCCTGGAGAAGACACACTTATGCTAAAGATTCGGCAGACTGACTGACCAACCAATAAAATGTCTCTGATTGCTGAGAGTTGGAATGTTGCTGATTGAGAGTCTGATTTATCTTGGGCTATCTTTAATGCCCTTAATTGTTATCTACCCATCTTTTTATCTGATCTAACATCCTTTGGACTACCAGCTAAAAACCTCTGTAATGTATCTACTTAGCAGACAAACCGCTTTCACCAACCCAAACATGAAACATGCCATCAGACAGTATCTGATACCTGCAGGAGAGACATCCTAACTTTACTTTAAGCTGTCAGCCTAAAGTCCCCGATGATGTATTTGGTAAGTGCCTTGATTTATTACTTTCTTTAAATCTGTGACTATAAAAATTCACATAACCACATCCATTGTGGACCATGTCATTGGGAACAAACTAAATTCATGTTCCTGGGCCACAGGCATTCATACATGGCTCACCATAAACTGTCTCTTGCTCCCTAGGAATGCGAGCTGTGCTCTGCATCTGTGTGCTTCGGAAGCAACCTGTCCCCCCAGCCTGCTGTACTTGGGACATGTGTTTCGCTCATTTTGCAAAGGGCAAATACCTCTGGAACTCTGCTCATGCCCCCCTCCCCCCTGAGAAATAATTAAACCAGAAGAGGAAACTGGAGCCATATCATTTACAGCCCAATGTTAACAGTAAGTGGGGTGGACTTGATGGGCCTGACCCCCAGATAAGAAGCCTCTTTGGAATCTGGCCTTACAAAGATCCCAGGGATCAAAACCTATTTTGTCATCAAAGAATTCAGAGCTCACAGAGAAAAAGTAAATGCAGTTGTGTTAAATAATGGCCACTGAAAGCAAGAATATCTACCTTCATCCTATTGTCAATTAGTCAAAATACTGGTTTTTAACTAACTTTTTCATTCTTATTTTAGCAAGGCTAAGGAGTAAAGAAGAAACCTGACCTCAAGGGAAGCTTTGTGCAGTCATGTGGAGGATAAACAACATGCAAACTATAAACAAGTAGCTTGGTTCCCGGAAGCCCGCAGGACAGACAAGAATTATAGATGGGACCAGTTTCCAACTTCCGCTCAGCACCCAGACTCAGAAGGCTGGAGGTTATCTTTACCCAAAACCTGGATGTTATGGCTGGGGGAAAGGAAATGACCTTTCCCAAGATTCTCACAGGCCTAAGGTCAGGACAGGAGGGCAGGTGGATTCTCAGCCCACCTCCCCCTTCATCTGTGGGAAGGCGATTAAAGGATTAAAATTTGCATGCAAAGCAATAGATATTCAAACCCTTCCAGCCCCCTTCAATGTAACTGAGAAGATAAAAGCTGTTTCCTTTCAAAGCTTCAGGTTAAAGATGGAAGAATTAGCCAATATGTAATCTTATAGCCCAGCACTCAGAAAGGGCTGAGAGGAGAGGCAATGATATCCAAGTTTCAATCTCTATTTAGAAAAAAAAAAATAACCCCTGAAAAAATACATCTGAAAATCAAGGGATGTCATTGTCTAAGGTGATGGTTCTCAAAGGTCACTATATTGTCCCATGAAGGGGACATTTAAGAACATCTGGAGACACTTTTGATTGCCATTACTGAAGAGTGGTAGGTGGCTAGAATACTATTGCACACCCCAACATGCACAGGACAGACCCAACAACAAAGAATAACCCAGCCTTGGGGGTCAAGTATGCGGTGTTTAGGTAGGGGCTGAAACTGAGTTAGCAGAGTGCTTGCTTAGCATGCACAAAGTCCGGAATTGAATCCCAGCACAGTCTCATCCAGGTATGGTGGTACACATTGTAATCCCAGCACTCAGGAAGAAGAAGCAGGAGGATCAAAAGTTCAAGGTCATTCTTGGCTACAGAGTGAATTTGAGGCTGCTCTGGATTATATGAGACCTTGTCTAAATAAATAAATAGAAAAAGAAAAGAAAACAAAGAAGAGTACAATTATTTTAGAAAGCCTTTTGGGAGGATTCTATTCTGGTATGTGTCCATCTAATAGTGAGGGTCCCCTTACTTCATGACCATTTCCAAGACCCCCACCTTACCCAGGACTCTGTGTTGCTGGGAGCCCATGCTGGTGATAACCACTTGTCCTAAGAAAGCACACATCCTACCAGCCAGCCTCTCTGCCCAGGGCTAATTGATTGCCCGGAAGACCTGTCTCTGTGGTCAAAGAGAGAGGATTTATGAGCCTGTGAAAACCCATCTGAGTCTCTCTTTGTAAATAAGTTGTTTAGCTTTCTCAGATTTCCATCTAGCAGTTACAAACTTTATCAGACTCGGCCATAAGATCCTGCAACTGTCACTCAACAGCTACTTTGGAAATGAGATGGCATGGTTGCAGGATAGCTCACTGCTCAGGGAAACATCAGGGAGACTTGATGTTGCTAACTGGGCAACATCTTGAATATTTTGCTGTGTGTCCTCAGAGGGCCTAGGAGGGACCATAGGAAGTCATTGCTTCAAATCTGTAAGAGCAGAAATTAATAAATGCTGGTGATGGAGCTACATAAGTACCAGGCAGGTAGAGGGAAAAGACAGCCTACTCTTCATACCTTGAAGACAGGTGGGTGAGACTCTCTAACAAAAAAATTTTTACATGGTCTTTGTGGTAGTTTGGATATATGCTCCCCATAGACTCAGGCATTTTTATTAAGCTTATAACTTCAATTTCCAGGTGCCTGACTGGAGGAGGTGTGATGAGGGCAGGTCCCAGGGTTCAGCCATAAGGTGTGTTTGAGGGTGGATCTGATTTTCAGGCCAAAGGTATGAAGAGAGGTTTGAGCTCTGTCTAGGTCCCTGCTGCTCTGCTTCTGGTATTGTGCCTGCTGCTTTTGGTTTTAATGGGATATTTAGTTGTTTCTCTCTGCTTGGATGCATGGAAGCAGCTTCTTCCATGGCTGATGGAACTTCCCCTGGATCTGTAAGCTTGAAATAAACCCCTTCCTCCCATAAACTATGCCTGGTTTAGATGTTCATCCCAGCAAAGTGGAACTGACTACACAGTCTTCTAATTATTTCACTCCATTAAAACAAAATCAAGTAAATCTGTACTTTAATGTACTGACCATATTCCCAAAAATGTTAAGCTACACCAGGCCAGCATTTTGTCTTTTCCTATTATTATTCCCACCAAGGAAGCTCCTCTAGGCATCTCTCTTGTGACTCCTTCCTTTACGTTTTGATACAACAGAACTCTGAGCACCTGATGGAGTGTATAATCCTTAGTATAATCACTGTCATGGCTCAATTTCTTTGTTTTGAAAACTGAGTTTGTCCCTTGTTGATCTTGGGTGGACTGCACTATATCTCTACATTTTATTTGCCATTGGGAATAGCCACTATCACAAAACACTTCAAGAAGTTAAAAAATTTGTCTCACATATTTTTAAGTTCATTTTTTAATCTGCAACATAGATTCACCACCTACTATTTACATGCATTTCTTATGCATGCATTTATTTATAATAAATGTTTTTCAAGATGCACTGTGTAACTTGCTATTTTTATGTATACTGGGAACATTTCATTACATCACATAATTATTTGTGACATCTTTTATGAATGCATAATATTTCATCCTAAGTGTGTAGGTTATCAGATTCAAAGAACCAGTTGGATTGGTTGTTTGGGCTGATTTTGATGTGACTCTATCTGAATGAGCCGCAGAAGACAGATGCCATCCGTCCACTGTTACTTCTCTGGCAGCATACACATAGTGAAATGTTAGGATGCCTTTGGCCTTTAAGATGAAAACATGTCAACACTTCAATAGCCCATTATCAAGTAAAGCATCACTTTACAGATTACACAGAACAAATTAACAACAGGTCTTTGTGTTTGTGCGTGTGTATGTGTGCGCGCACATGTGCATGTCCAATTTAGACTTTTTTTAAACTTAAAGACATGTGTTTCTAAATACTATTCCAAGAACTTGTAGTTATTACCATTCCCACAACACAGGGAAAATCCCCCAGGAGAGCCTCACCGTCCTGGGTCTTGTGTTAATTTCACTCCATGGTCTCAGGTAGACCAGAAGTCCTATGTCTAGGTCCCTGTAAGACCACATGAAACAGTGCTCCTGATGTGTTCAAGCCAGCCCAGTAAATTGTTGCCTGTGTTTCCTCTTGGAATCTTATCTCCCCTCCCATGTCCCAGTTTCTATGGGGTTGACACATGTCCAGGTTCAATATCTCCCTCAGATCTATGATTCCAGCACAGATTTTTCCAGCTAGAATTCTCCCTGGGAAGCCACCAGTGTTTTCTTAACTCCGTGCTGTGCCATTCTCTGCAGGCAAATAGCTGTGAAATACTTGACCCAAGAAAAGTAAGTCTAACCCATTTCTAAATATGTGTCAAATTCCATTTAAATCTGAACAAATGCACAACTAGATGGCTGCAGTTTTCCCACTGATCATAAAGAGCTAGAGTGAATGTCACATATAATGTAATTAAATTGTTTGGCTGTCATTGGGTTAAGTATGTGCCAAAGTAAAACATATTTAGCTACCAATTAAAATCTGCCTGACTCCCAGAGACATTGATTCCCTCAGTTACAACATACAAAGGGGGTGGAACTGGCTTGACTCCTAGGCTATCCATAACCCTCTACCCCATGGACTGATCCAGACTGGCCACGGAGAAGGATATCCAGCTGATTGGGGATAGAGAAGAAGGAAATAGGGGAAGTGGGGATACCAGCTCGTTATTTGCTCATTCAGTGTATCTAATTATGGAGAATAAAGAAAAAAATCTGCCTTACTGTTTCCAGTGGTTATGGTGGAAGCAGTTACAATGATCTCAGAAACTCTTAAGTCCTACCAGATAAAATTGTTACTATATGATAGTCTGATAACCTTGTGATAAACTGTCAATCATGGGTGGACTGCACTAGATAGACTCTTGCTGAATGAGTCACATTGAAGGCGAAACACTTCTTCACTGAGCTGATCATCAACTTCAGAATGGGAGACTCTTCAGTGTTTGAATACAGGTGCTCTGGCCTCAGTATTATGCACCCACAAAATTCTGCTATTCCCCCCAACTCTAGAAATCAGAAGCATCACAAAAGTGTTTATGGAATGTCTGTGCTCCAAAAATCTTGTGTTAAAGCAACTTCCCCAGAGTGACTTGATTTGGAGAAAGGGTCTTTAGAGAGGCAACTCTGGTACATAAGGTAATGAGCGTGTGGGCCTGATCCCGTAGTGTTAGTGTTCTAGTGACAGAAGACAGAAGAGCTTGTTTCCTGCTCTCCCGTGTGAAGACAGTGGGAAAACAGCATCTATAATCCAAGAAATCCTAACCAGGAACCAAATCAGCCAGCACCTTGACCTTGGCCTTGAAGCCTCTAGAACTGTAAGCAAATGAACCTCAGTTGTTAAAGAGACCTAGTTTGTGGGAATTTTACTTGGCAGCCCAGGCAGACTAACAGCTGTCCACAGATGGAGCAACATCAGCCACATCTATATTGTGAGTTTCCCTGAGTATCCAAGCCTGTGACCAGTGTTGGAGATTTTAATATCCATCAAGCAGTAGTTCCTACCTTCGAGGAGCTCACAGGCAAGAGGCTGAGTGCATTGCTTAGTCAATGATAGTCATTGGAACTTAGCAATGTAAAAGTCTAAGCAGGCTCACCTCATGCAGACTCGGTGTGATTTGGTGAAGGGAGGCTTTTGGGTGAGATATAAAAATGAGGGTGGGTTTTTCACAAACCAAGTTTTAAAAAGGAAAGAAATTTTTTTTAATCCTATGCCATTCCTATCCTCTAGAGAGACAGGCGCCTATCTCTCTATACAGCAGACACAACACCAAGTAGAACAATGACATAGAGCAGAAGAAATTTTAACAGCTTTAAAATTTGACATTTTCTATTCAGATAGCCGGTATTTTTAGTCTACAAAATTTCATTTACAGGAGTCATTGAGTGACCTGGGAAGTTCAGGAACCAGGACCTAGAAATGCTGTGACATATGACATGATTCTCTACACAGTATGTAAATACCTTTAAAGAAAGTCTAGCAAGACAGACGAACTATCAAAACTATCTCCCAACCCTTTCCCCACTGTGTTTGGGTTCTCCAGAGAAACGACCAATAGGAGCTATATATTCTATGAAATTTATTCTGGGAATTGGCTCATGCAACTATAGAGGGTAATGACCCCTACAATCTGCTCTCAGCAAGCTGGGAAACCAGCAAAGCTACTGGTGTAATTCTGTCTGGGCCCAAAGGCCTGAGAACCAGGGGCTCTGCTTTCCAAGACTAAAGAAGAGAGAGAATTTGCCTTACCCTCAACTTTCCTTCTCTTCAGGTCCTCAGACAATTGGGTGGCACTCTCTCCTCACACTGCTGAGAGCCAGCTCTACTCAGTTGATTAAGAGGTTAATCTCTTCCAAAGCTCCCCCACAGACATATCAAGACATAACGTTTTGCCAGCTATGTGGACACCCCTCTGCCTAGTCAAGTTGACACACAAAACTAATCATCATATCAATTAAGGAAAACCTCAAATAGAAGATAATTCCTTTGACAGTGTGAAACACAGAAATGTTTGGATTTTAGATAGTTCCTTGAGCTAAACTGTGGCTTCATCCAAATTTATATGTCAAAGGTTTCACCCTCTAGTCCCTCAGAAGGGGACTGCATTGGATATATGGTCTCATCCACTAAGAATGGTTTCATTATTAGAAGAGGAAGTTGGGAGTGACAGGCACAGAGGACAGACCACAGAAGACAGAGGAAGAACATGGCAATCTACAAGATAGTAAGAAATCTGCTCTGTTGACAACTTTATCCTGGACTTTGAGCCTCCAAGACGATGAGCAAACAAGTTTTGTGGTTGAATAGGACTTAGCAGGTCTAGGAACATATTAGAAAGGGCTTTCCAGGGAAACTAAGGTATAATGAAATTTTCAGTGCCATAAGGCTGAGTTTCCTGAGTACAGACAGGACCCCCCCATGGCACCCCGAGAAGAGTGTATGTCCCCCTGAGACTTACTGATCAATGGAAACAACTATGTGCCCTAGAACATGATCCAGGGGATTTTAAATTTTTGATTAAGTGGTACATTGGGATCCCCAAAATTCATATTTTAAATTTCTTAATCCCCAAAGTAATGATATTGGGAAGTGGGGCCTTTGGGAGGTAATTGAATGGACATTAGGAATGAGATTAATGCTATTACAAAAGGATTCCCATGAGGCTTTTTTACTCCTGCCATGTCACAGTGAGAACAACATCCATGAAGACGTGGGCCCTCACCTGACACCATGTCTGGTACTTGAACCCTGGACTTTCCAGCTCCAAGACCTATGAGAAATGTTTGCCAGCCATCCACTGATGGCCTCTTGTCATTGCAGCCCAGGTACATGGAGGCAAGCAGCATTGATAGAAAGGATGAGACGGGAAAGAGCATTGGCTGGTGGATCTGGTCTTTGAAACCCATCTCTTTCTCATCCCTGGGCAGAAGCAGTAGGGAAACAGCTACTTTCCCAGGAGCAATGGCACAGTGAGAGCATCCCCGTGCCATTCAGCTCAAGCTCTTTTACACAGGCTGGGCAGGTTTGGTGTCTTGGGAGGTCCTACTTGCTGATTGGTAGATGACGTTGTTTCTACACAGCAAAGAGGAAAAAGGTCAGGTGTGCAGGTGTCTACAGAAGTATGTGTGTGTATTCACACTGGGACATATGTGTGCATAAGTGCAGATGCACATGATGGTATGTGTGTGCATATGTGCAGATACACATGATGGTATGTGTGTATATGTGCAGGTGTACATGAGGGTATGTGTGTGCATATGTGCAGGTGCACATGATGATATGTGTGTGCATATGTGCAGGTGCACATGATGATATGTGTGTGCATATGTGCAGGTACATGTGATGGTATGTGTGTGTACATATGTGCAGGTGTACATGACGGTATGTGTGTATATGTGCAGGTGCACATGAGGTACATGCGTGTGCATATGTGCAGGTGTGCATGATGGTATGTATGTGTGCATATGGGCAGGTGCACATGATGGTATGTGTATGTGCATATGTGCAGGTGTGCATGATGGTATATGTGTGTGCATATGTGCAGGTGTGTATGAGGGTACGCATGTGTATACATGTGGAGGCCAGAAGTTTGATGTCTTCCTCAGTTCCTTACTCTGCACCTTATTTTATGAGCAAGCTCTCTCACTGAACCTGGACCTCACCCCTTTGGCTGAACTAGCTAGCCAGCAAGCCCTAGGGATCCTCCTGTCTCTGTCCCTCCAATCCTGGAATCCACCCAGCTTTTATATTGAATGCTTGGGATCCTCATGGCAAGCACTTTCCCTACTCAGCTGTCTCCTCAACTGTACTTTCCAGCCTCTTTAAATCCAAGAATTGCTCATCCTGGGGATGACAGTGCAGACACATTGCTTTCTCTATATTTAATATGTCAAAGGAAAAGCCTGATGCTCATACTTTGGGTCACAAATTTTCACATTTACTGGACAGAGAATGAATATCAGATAAGCCTACAGCCCAAATTTCTCAGGGAAATGGAATCAGAAAATATTAAAGCCTTTCACATTTTTAAGAATGGACGAAGACCATGAGCCTTTAGTGCTTGCTCCAAAAAATGGTAATTCTTCACAGTTTCACAACTTCCTTCACTACGGGTATTGATGTCCCAAGTTCCACTTTCTTCTTCAGTCCTCTACAGAGGAAAGAAGACAAGAGAGCAAGCAGTCAGAAAGCGGGAACCAGAGTAGACACACTGAGTTCCACAGCCCAGAGAGCTCCTGCTCTAATTTGAAACCTGGCTACCACCAAGGCCGCCCTGGTTCTGGCTGAGCACCTCCTGTCAGGACATGAAGGCTCCCATCCCCAGAGGGGTGGGGGAGCCATCACTGCTCAGGACTCAGCAGCCATCTGGCTCTCCCAGTTGGGCTCATTTACAGTGAGCATCTCCAAGAGGCAGTCATGAGGAAAGGGGAAAAGTTGAGTGACAACCCCTAACATGCAGCAAGTTTCCTGAAGCCTTGGGCTCATCAGCTTCCCAGCTCTGCCTGTGGGGGGCCTGAGCCAGCTCCCAGATCTCCCTTGAGACTCTGCAAGCCCCCTCCCCCCTTCAGGACAGCTGTGGTTGCGGAGCTGGGATCTCTCTCTCTCTCTGCAGGTGGGGGGAATTCAGGTTAAATGGGTCTCCAGTGGTCCAGGGCTCCCAGCAAAGGCCAGACCACAACAATCAGCAGGCAAGTTATTTACCATAACCATATACAAAACCACAACATCAGAGTTCCCTCGAATACATCTGAGACATCATATATCTCTTCATTAAAGCCTTGTCAGGGTTTGTTACAGCATAACTTGCCCTTGAATCCAAGCTAAGCAGGGCTGTTGGAGCCAAGAGCCAAGCAAAGTGTGTGTGTGTGTGTGTGTGTGTGTGTGTGTGTGTGTGTGTGTGTGTGTGTGTGTGTGTGTGTGTGTGTGTGTGGCAGAACCTGGGACCCCCGGAAGCTAAACTCAGAGGCAGAAGATCTCTTTCCACAGCCATCTTGCTTTCCCTTGGAATTGATTTTTAACTACACTTGAGTATTGAAGCACACAGTGATAGATGGCTGTAAAATATTTTAATCATTCATAAATAAAGCATTTATCGTGTGTGACTTATCCGGTCTCTTTCACATTAATGAACACAGCATACATCGCAGTAATCCATTACTATCAATCACCATGGGAGGCAGCAGCAGAACTTAGAAGCTCGGTGCCATCGCTTCTAGGCTGTTTGACTGACATCATGTTTCACAGTTGCTGTTATGTGCTTATTCACTTATTTATCACTAGTCTTCCTTTTAGGAATTTTTCTCAAAATAATTGTGTTTTCTAGCACATTGGCGTCATTTCAAGTCCTACTGAAATGAGAGGAGAAGGGAGAGGAGAGGAACCACACCAGATGGAAGGGGCTCCTCCGACCACAGCGTGTCCCAAAGTCCCATGGGATCTGAGATTCTACAGTCTTTTTTTATTTTATTTTATTTTTGTAAACTTGAAGTCCTTTCCCCCTTTCTTTCTGCCCAATATTTCCCTGGTGCTGTCTTTTACTATTCCCATGAAAATGCTTTGTTTGTCTACAGTCTTTCCATGAGACTTTTTGTCCCTGGTTAGGCCTAGGGATGAAAGCCAATGGCTCA